>VZRL01004713.1:511271-572570 GCA_013397895.1 Origma solitaria
AAAAAAAAAATCAACCTGTAAGTATAATAAAAATGAGATTCTTCAGCATACAACCATTTCCTTGCCTTCCAGATTTCTGAATTTCATTAATTCAGATATCTCATGACCTTACATGATCATCTTGGCTAGCAATGCCATTTTGCCTGGTAAGGGAGGCTGAGTAACCATATACTCAGGCAGGAGATCCTCATGCCATCATGCTCTAACTACAGACAGGCTGGAATCAAAACCTTCAGTCTGATGTCCCCAGATGTATTAACCCCAAAGACCCTAGATTCCCTTCTAGATCTTAGGTTACAAACCAACCTTACAAACACCTCAGACCTAAAATGTCCTGACCTTTAAAAAGCATGTAAAACCTGGTCTTGAAATGTGATTCTGCTCCTGCCTAAAACAACTTTCCCATACAGTCAAAATAGGTTCTTTAGGCCATGAGCTAAGATCTTTGACTCATCTGTCCCAAATACCTTTTAGACAGAACTATAACCAAGAGAAGAATATTGAAACAACCAAAACCTAGGAATTACAAAACACATAATTAAGTTATGCACAGCATATTACAGCCCAGTTGTTATGCAACTTTTTGTCAGCACTGGACATTAAACACAAAGGGATTGCTTGTGTCATGCTACAAATTGTAACCCTTTCCTCCCATCTCCTTTTATAATAGCAGGTATTCTAATAATAAACAGCACCACATATTTATCAAATTTACAGAAAAAGTCACTTACTTGGTAGTGTCGTGACTGTGGTTATGTTTTCATTTCCTCCAGCACTGTTAAAAAAGAAAGAACAGGAAAGAAGTGTTCCAAGGTACGATGGACTCGGTAAGGCAATGGACGAGGTAGGAGAGTGCCCCCTTTTGGGGTTACCGCGCAGGTACAGAGCACACTGGTGGCTGTGCTGAGCCCACCCAAGCTCTGGGTGCGTGTCCCCGGGGGGTCACGACAGCAGAGACACTGCCAGCACCAGCAGAACAATCATATCAGAAGCTCTGTACAGTAGCTGTCTTTTCAGCTCTTTTATGTGTTTTGGCGTATGTTCAAACTTAGCAAAAAGAAATGAGATTTTTTTTCAAGGTTGCTGCATTTGCTATTGTTGTACCTATTAAAATATTTATAGCTTCCACTTTAAGTTAACAAATCTAACCTCAACAAAAAGTCCTAAAAGCATATATTTCAGAGTGATAAGTAAAATCAATACTTTTGTCTTCCTCCGCCACCTTCCCCCCCCTCCCATTTCACTCAACTGGAAGAATACTACTAGACTGGTGAAATTCACCATTATGTCTGTGTGCTCTTTATTCTCCAGGCTGTAGAAAATACCAGTATACTTGTTTCCCCAAAAATGTCAATAGATTACTATTAAAGATCAAAATATAAAATGCTTGACTTGGAACACCTCTATAACATCCCTTTAATCCGGAATACAATATTTTGACGTGCACCAGAACCATCCCTGAAAGTGCTTGAGGCCAAGCTGGATGGGGCTCTGAGCAATTTGCTTTCATAAAAACCATTCCTGACCACGGCATAGGAGCTGGAACCAGATGATCTGTAAGGTCCCTTCCACGCCAGGCCATTCTATGATTCTGTGAACCTGTTTAAACTTCTAGAGTTGCAGTGGCTTAGGCTGGTAAGAAATGATGAGCAGAAGATCAGCCTGACAAGCTTGGTGTTAAATCACACAGTTGCAGGTTAATAAGTGAAGGTGGCTGCCTTTCTCCAGAGTGTCTTTATCATGTGTCTAACAACATGCTGCATATGTAAAAGTCTGTATTGACTCACAATTGACAAACTGTACTCCATGATGTAAGCAATACTGGGAAAGGATCAAGGAAATAGATATTTCATACGAAACAATGGCAGAAAAGATTTCTTTTGTAGACCACCAATTTTAAATGAGACAAATGGGTGACGTGGGCCACACTGGGCAAGAGCAGACAGAATATAGGAAGAACAGGGACAGAAATGCAAAATGAGCAAATGATGCAATAGCAGTAGGGTTTAGAAGACCCCTTTCCCGTAGCTACAACCATGAGATTGGAAAAGAACTTCTTCACAAGGAAGAAGTTTTCTCACATACATTTTCCTATGTATCCAGGTCTATTCCAGCCATGCCACAGTGTACTCTAGATTGCCACTAGTATGAGTATTTTCTTTATCATGAGTAACAGTACAGCCATGTGCCTTCAAGCAAAATGTGATATCAAATCCACTCTCCACAAGCCTCCATTTGCTACAAAAATAACTACATCGACCAAGACTGAAGAAAATGGATTCTCTCCCACTGCGGGGGAAAATTCCTGGAACTCACCTCCAAGAAAGACCTCGGTACTGAGTCAGGACATCCAGAACATTATGGGGTTTGGACCCTGCCCCATTACCTGCCTGGAAGAAGAAGAAGAGTTCACCTTCAGAAAATAAACATTGCTACAGGAACTAGTTCTCTGACTGATCCTAGTGAGAATAATTAAAAAGCATATTAACGAAGCAAGCTATGTCATCTTCCCAAAATAGAACAGATCCTTGTTCTCAAGAGGATCAAAGGCTGAAGGTATTTTAACTCTGTCCCAGTGAATTACCCTCTTCTATCAACTTTGTGATTAGATCAAGTGGGGAAAATTACTTGAGAATGTTCAAAATACTCATATAATTCTAAATTTACATAAGGAATAAATAAGATAGCAATGGTCCTGAATTAATAATTTATTATAATGTTCCTCACATTAAAAAGCTGTGATTTTTACAGTGATTTTACATCTTTCCCGGTTACTCCAAGGAAAAAACTGCAAGGATTTAATGTGATAATTAGCATAGAATATGTAGGAAACATGAATTACTATATGAGCAGTGAAGCAGTCACCACTGATTGGAGAATCACAACCAGTCTAGGGGTAATAAGCTTACATAGTACCAGGAATAGTGTTAAAATTAAAAAAAAAAAAAAAATCAAGGTAAGTTGCACTTGACACACCTGATGTTCTATTGCAATTTTAATAATACATCTAGTTAGTATAAATTACTATGGCCTTTTAGGCTTTGGTATTATCATATATGTATTTTTTCATATTATGTAGATACACAAATATACACAATCAGCTACAGAAACTTTTCTTTCTCTTCACACTGCTTACTAATAGCTTTCAGGGCCAATACCTTGGGAGCTGCCAAAAATCAGTAAAGAGAAGCGAATGTTGCAAGTCCACTCTAGCAGGCTAGTTTTGCTGCTGCACAATCTAATCTATCATCTCTTCCTTGTGTGGCACTCTTGTGGACTTTAAATGGGAACTGTGCACTCAGATTAGATTCATGATCTGATTACCAATCAGCCAGCCAAGGTGAAATATGGAGAAAAAAAATGTGAAAAACATGTTTGGCTACATGTGGCATTAACTGTATGTATTCCATTTCCTAGGTTAAAATATCAGAAATTTCATGCCAGTTTTTTCATTGCTAGCTTTATCAATGGCTATCCAGTGATCTTTACTTACTGTGAGTGAGTCTCCTAGGGCAGCAACCACCCGAATATCTGCTGGTTTTAAATTATGAACTGATAAAATAAAAAAAAAAAAGGTAGTGTAAGGGAAAGAAAGAAAACTACAAATTGTGGTGTTCATTAGAAGCTTTCCTCAGAAGAAGTATTGCAAAAATATTATTTTTAATATTCATGACAGCATCATCTCAGAATGTCAGAGACTGATAAGCATCAAATCAGAAATGATTCTCAGTGCCATAGTTGGGCAGTAGCTACAGTGACAAAGGAGGCAGCAAGACTTCAGTCTTGCATTTGTTCTCACTCAAATTCATTTTAACTGGTGAAAATGACTGAAAAGCAGATATAGCTCTATCCAGCACAGAGTGGATATTTGAGACCATCACAGCTTCTGAGGAAAGACAAAAACTACCCAAAGACAGAACTCCATATGAGTTTTTGCACCTCAGACTGCATTAACATGAGCCCCTTACATTTTTCCACCCTGGAAGTGAAAGACATGACTGCCTGCTCTCTTTTCCACTGTCACTTCTTTGTTTGTTCATGGAAGATGCAGTTACATAAGCTTTCACCACCCTTGGGGTAGTGAATTCACATCTTGCTATAAAACTACTCACATGGTTCCAAAAACAACCTTAAAAGCCCCAGACAATAGAGTGCACTGCTCCAAAGAAAAGAGCACCTCTCCCGAGTAAATCCAATCCTGTTCTCCTTCTATGATCAAATGAAGTAGCTCCATGATAAAAAGGCAGAGTACTGCACCTGAATCCGGAACTGTATCAGAGGGAAACCGGTCTGTACAGGGAACATTTGTTCCGTAGCTCCTCTCCTGCAAAGACAGGGCAAGAATTCACATCAGCCTCACTATACTCTGGTCATGATAGACCATTTATATCTCAGAGCATTAGATTTATGAAATCCCCATGTACTTTGTATACATCTACATCAGTCCATGCCTTTTGGAGGCAGACACAGCCCCAGCCTGCTCTGAAGTTGTGTGGCCTTACAAGTGCAGCACATCTCTTGCCTGACAATGGGGCCGGTTGTTTCAGACTGCCATTCTGTGCTCAGCTTTGCAACATTTTGTGTGCCCGTAACCTCAACACCTTTTGCAAGAAACTGTTTGAACCTCCCTGGAATACCTCAGCACAAACCCATTCTTCTGTCTGCAGGCCATGAGCCTGCCTTCTCTGTGTGCAGCCCTGGATGTGCAGCCAGGGATTTGCCCTCCTGTCTCTTCTGGGTTGCAGCCTACTGCCAGAAATACCCCCCAAATCTACTGTTAATAAAGGGCTGAGCATCAGTATACCAGAGCAAACCATCACACAAGACTCAAAAATGTGCTTTCGCTCCAAATCTCTCTGCAGAATTCCTTAAGTAGGCTAACTTGCCTAAGGAAAAGGTACTTGTATGTCTTGTTCCATTGCTCTGGATTGGGTTTTTAATTTTTAATTAAAAAACCCAATAAAACAACCTCAACCATAACACAGTGTTGTTCCTTACCTCCTTAACACCTCTTATACTATAGCTATTTCCAAAAATCACAGTGGTAGGCACCATTGCCCCATGGAGAGGTCTGCACACCCCACGCAACTAACAAAATAGATGGCACTATATTAAAATGTGAATAAAAATGTGTATTACGACTCCAGTGAGTTGAACAGACCATTTTGTCTAGATGCAGTCTAGACACTGTGTTCTGAGGCATGAAAATGAACATTATCAACTCCCTCTGTACATTCTTGGGAACACCAGGTTCTGCTCAAAATCAGAGTACTTCGACTTAAACACAATCATGGGTCTTTTTCTCCACACATCTAACCTGAAACTATTTCACAAAATAAGAAAAAAAATAAGAAAAATCCATATTCTTCAGT
This sequence comes from Origma solitaria, assembly GCA_013397895.1. Taxonomy (NCBI): domain Eukaryota; kingdom Metazoa; phylum Chordata; class Aves; order Passeriformes; family Acanthizidae; genus Origma; species Origma solitaria. Next base: position 516,644 of record VZRL01004713.1, read on the forward strand.
TTTACTATGGCATAAACAAGACTAAATCAGACTCACACAGTGGTCGGATCTGGTCTAGTTTCTTCCATGGTAGGACTAAACTGCCCCATTTTTCACTATCTTCTTATCCCAGGGAAAATAACATTTTCATCCAGGTGTTTAACATTGGTTCTTACCAGTGAAGGCAAGAGTCTCTTTAAGCTAGCTAAACACATCCACCTTAATCACACTCTACAGAAGCCACCAAGGAGAAAACGTGCCATTAAACATCTGACTACTTAGTCAAGCATGGAAGTAAAAAGCTGGAGCTTTGCATTTAGTTTTCCCAGGTAGCATTGTTTATTTAGGCTACAACACACTCTTACCGAATTGCCCCACTCCCTGGAATACACTCAGTCCATCTGATGCAAACAGTCCTACTATACCTGAGATGTTTCTTTGGTGTTTGATGTCCTCAGGGAAGATGAGTAGTTGCTATTTCTATATGTAAACAAATACGGATTTTCCTGCAGAGTGAAGAGAGTATGTTTACCAACACGAGTGGAAACACAGTCAGCCGACATTAAAGTCTTCTGGCTACATTTTCTGAGAGAAAAAAACCTTTACAGTATTAATATTTGAATGAACATTGCATTAGTGAAGTAAATCAGGTTAGACTTGAAAGTTAAGCCCTGATCTGAAGCCCTGTCCTAGGTACACTCTAGGCACAGCGCCACTTCCTGCCTTAAACTTAACATCAAACAAAATACAAAATTCAATTTCTTTGATGTTTTAATTGCTGTTCAGAAGTTTTTGGATGCCAGTAATATTTTATCACTATCAAATTATTGAAGTCAGGGCTTAAATGCAAAAACATTCAAGAACCTGTTCTTTGAACCTGAGATGCTCCAATCCTGAATCCCAACTATTGATAGCTCCAGGGACTAAATTAGTTAAACCTGGCAGTAGAGGCAAATCACAGAAAAGATAGATTATATAAAACACATCGATTCAGTTCTATTGGTGACACAGATTTGAATGCTGATAATGAACTTCACACCTGCAATTAATAAATTCAGATTAGCTAGATATATTTTGAACTAAAAAAATATCTGACATGGATAATTTAATGAAATTTTGCCAAAAGTTCTTTTTTTTTTTCAGAGTTTCATCTGTAGAAAATAAAGACTCGGTGTCAATAAACTTTAGGAACACCCAGTTTTTAACAGTGAAATAACTTGGGCCAAGTGCACACTCCCAAGAACTTCAGAAAACAGCAATATTTGAAAACTTGGAAGTTCTGTAGAGAGTAAATAAAATCACAGAATAACAAGGAAGCCCTTTTACCTGAGATGGACACTGGACTACAACAATTTTTGTGACACCGTAAGGCTGCTTCTCTCCCACTGGCTGCATCTGGAAAGGGAGAGAACAGAGGAATTTACACATGCTGTGTGTGGGAGGGAAGGGAGAGCAGCAGCAATGCAAAGGCTCTAGTGCCTGGAGTTTTCCATCAGGCTCATATACACATATTTAAAAATATATATTTAAAGTCTTCTTTTGCTTACGATAAATATTTATCTATGCATAGTATACCACAGGTATACCTACAAAAGCAAGGAACTGAAAACAAGTCCTCTCACGCGAGCAGACTGTCTTCCCATCATGACTAAAACGTCCATCCACGCATTAATTTCGCTTTTGGGAATGCTGGCCCTGTACGTCTTGATTGTTTAGCTGATTGTTTGTCCTAACTTTCAGAACTGTTTCATTATCTACACTCTCATACATGCTACGCAACACCAAAAGGTACATTCCAACTCCACAGAGTGGTTTAAAAACATTTTTATCTTCGTTGGCCTTCTTGAACAAGATGGAGAGGGGATTACTGTACTGAAAAATTATGGAATTATTCAGAAAATACTGACAGCACAAAGGGGCAAATACCAAAAATAATCACTTCACCTGTTCAGGCAGCTTGCTGAGTGCTAATTAAATTGCAATCACACTCAGAGGAATTGGCTGAAGGTTTAGACCCCTCAGTGCATGTCTGCTCAGCTTGGCACCAGCAGCTGCCAGGACCAGCAGACTTCATAAGAATCAGAATAGAAGGGACTGGAAAATACAACAGCAGCAGGCTTGATGTCACTGATGCACTCTGGGCAGGAATGCTATATTCTATTTTGATTGTTCCATCAATGAAAATAATGGGAAAATTCAGAGAAATAGAGGCTTACACAGTTTATACTCCTTCAGAGAAACATTTGAAGAAACAGTCTGCGCTTTGAGAGTGGGAATAAAACAAATTTCCCCAAAATGTGCAAAATAATAAAGCTCAGAGAAAAGATACATTAGGATACTTTCCCATCCTCCTAGGAGGAAACAAAGTAGCTATTTAATTACATTCTTAAAAGAAAATAGACTTCCAACACCCAATGATGCCACAGAACATGGGATACCATACCACACAGTATCTCTTAACTAGAAATTAAGTTCAAATGAGTATTAGACACTTGGACGTTGGGAGCTGGGTGATGAGAACAAGGTTCTCTAGGAGGCAGTAAATTCCACATGGCTCAGACACACTGCTCTCCCAGCCAAGAGTGACAGCTGCCATGCAGCTCAGCTGCAATGTCCTGGTCAGGGAATGGGGCAGCACAAACCCCTTAACACAGAACGGAGGCACAGGCAGCCTCCTGCCGTGCTCTTCCCATTTGGGTTCTTGCCTGGTTTTAGTTTATCTTTTGGCTGTGGGATACAACTGTGTTTTGTTTCTGTTACACAAGAGTGCCAACAGACAAGAAGCTCTTACTTTTGTGAAGCTCTTTACGCACATGAATGGAGCTTTGCCCTCAGATATATGTCCAGAGGTAAAATTGATTAATTTTGGCAAATGCCTGTGATCAGGCTTCTCTGTGGTAAACATCAAAGCTGCCCAAGTACACAGCCAACTTCTCTCAGCTTTTCCAATGTCATTTAGCTGGCTGTTCTCTGGTGTGCTCAGCATGCGAATTGCATTGCATCCAGAAAGTTACAGCTGTTTTGGTCAAATACCAAGCACTGCCTAGGACAAGCCCTTAGGACCTGATGGCTCAGCTCCTTCTCAGCCAGGCTGAAGTGCAGCCCTAAGGCCAATTGCCACTAGATTTTCAAGGTTTTGCCCTTTGGTCAAGAAGCAGGTATTGGCAATTATTCCAGGAAAGAGGCTGGTACCAAGCCTAAAAACAAGGTAAAGACAGACCGGCAGAGAGCAGAAGGGAAAGCGCTGAACGTAGGTTCATTCTGCTGTGTTTCCTGCTCCACGAGTCATGATCTTGATTTCCTAAGAGCTTCCAAAACTGCATTATGGGTTGTTTTTTCTTTAGTTTTTAAAGAATCAACGTAAACTGTTGGCTGGATTTCTCAGTAGAACTGGAGTGACCTTTATCAGGTGAGGACACCTGCTAGTGCTTTTTATGCTAAAAGCATCTTTCATATCTGCTTTTACATCATGTCAGAATACAGGCAGACAAGACAGTCATAGGCAAAGAAACAACCCCGAAAGGCCTCTTTCTGATGATTGCCAGATGTACTATGAAAATTCCACTAAATCAAGGAGAAGTCAGGAAAAAAGAGATGGCAAAGTGAGTTGAGGGGAATGTTACCATTCCTACAGTCTTCCTTCAAAACAGTGGCAAGTTGTGGTTTTGCTACATTTTGCTCTTCCTCCAGATCACCTAGGCTGTCCCTTCACTAGAGGAATCACCTCACACTGAGAAAAAAACCACTGAAATAAAGCAAAGTAGGTGTTTGTCTCCTTTATGACAATGTTTTTGTTCTGGTGGCTCCACAGCATGCTCACTGCCCAAGTAATTGGCCCTAATGCAGTCAGACTTAAAAGCACCGCTTCGTTTTGCTTATGGTTTCTCATCTCTGCTGTTTCCACAAAAGGCTCCTGGCAATCAGAGAGACAAGAATAGAGTAACATGCCATCGAATGGATTGCTCAAGGACAGAGCACAGGAGGACAAATAAAACCTGTGCAGAAAAGGTTTAGAGACCGAAAAATGAAACAGAGGGCATCTATTTTATGATGGAAGAACTGAGGTAGGAACTGTGACATCATCACAAGGAATATCACTGATAACAGCAAAGGAGATAACTGGACCCAGCATGGCTGTTCCAAGGTTAGAAGTGCAACAGTTTATCAATTTTTAACTCCTTGGCTCCTACTAACTAACTAAAGTCCTACTAACTTTAACTAAAAGATAACATTTTATCAAAGTGATTGTACTATTCTTCTAGATATATCATCTTGTGGAATAGAAGCCTCTTCCCACAAATTCTGCTTTTTTAAATGATCAGGCCTACAACAGCATTATTACTGTTTAAATTAGCATAAAAGGAAACAAGGACATGCCAAAATGTATGAATTGATCTTAAAATGTGGTTTACTAAAAGGTGGTTGCAGTATAGACTTTTTTCCTTCATGCTTAGGATAATTTAGATAGACACAGGAATAGTAGGCACTCTCCAAAGAAAATCTTACTGACACATGACCTGCAAAACAAGAAAAATGTCTTTTATATTTCATCTAACTTAATTGCCCATTGAAGATTTTTTTAATTAAAAAAGAAATTGTTTACATTATAAGGTTACTAGATAAAGAAACAGAAAATGTTGGAAGTTTCTAAAAAGAAATACTAAAATCAACATTTTATCCAAAACAATGGACGTAAGGGCATATCCAAAAATGCACTAAACAGTAACATCCAGCTTCGCTCTCCTGAGTCCAGACCCACCTGCCTGCTTTTTTGTCTCATTCATACTGAAAAGCAACTCACATTTCTTCACTTGCTCCTATCATCAGTTTTGAAATGCAAACTCCTCCAGCTGTACATGCATCCACTCAGTCTTGCACACGCAAATGCTGCATGTCAGCAGCTCAAGTCTGCAGTGGGAAACAGCCCCCTACAGAATTGGTCATCCTGTTCCAGGTTGAGGGTGTCAGAAAGTCCACATTTCTCTCAGACAACATCTCCCACCTAATAGAAGGCACCATTTGCTGGCTGTCCTCAGATGGATAGGACATCCGACTCCTGAGGATATAACAAGAGCTCCACAAGGTTGTCTATCACCCTTTTTCTATGAGCAACAGCAGCAGAAAGATGATGGTTCAGGAGGAGACAGTGGTGTATAAGACTCATTAGTAAAGGACGGTGGGGGATACGGGATAGAGGACAGAGTAGACAGGAGTATAATTGCCATAATTTCAGGTTAGGACAAGCCTCAGTCAACTTGTGCTGTGCTCTCAAAGAGGTAAGATTAGCAAAAACAGGATCTGTCACAGCTCATTTACTCCATGAAGCTTCCCAAAAGGCTACTTTGAAAACCTTGCTGGAAAGTTCTTGGTAGCAAGCAGCAGCCACTGAACAGAGTGAGATTTGTTTTGGAAGAGTAGGGCATTTAGCATTATTCAAGAGCAGTCTCCCTGCACAGCTGAGGATAGCAGTCATGGGATAATTCTTATATTCTCTCTTCACCTGTCTCTTTGCTGCTCAAAGCCTGGCTCGTGCAGGGCTGCTACCAGGCATCTGTACCAGCAAGAAACTTTATCTGCAGTACTGCAGTACTGCTTACCATGTTGTTCCAGAGTCCCACAGCCATGAAAATGTAATCTTCCAGAATTTCCACTTGTGTCTTTGATGTGGTAATCAAACCATCCTTGTCCTGAAAGAGAAAGTACTTTGAGCATGATAAAGTAATTAAGAGTATGGAAAGATGAGCTAATCAGCTATAAAAGTCCTCAATCCATAAAATAATATTCATATCCACAAGAAAATCAACTTTGGTATTCTCATTAAGTCACTTGCCACCAATCCCAGTTAGTACTGGTCTGTCAAGGTAGAAAGATGCTGTTCTTGTAAATAATTGTTGCACATCAACAGGACAAGAAGAGTAGAGCAACAACACAGCAAGATCACAACAGTGACATACAGTAGAGCAGGAAGACAAATAGATGTGAACACGTGAATGATTTGAAATAAACAACACTGCTTCTTGCTAACATATGCATTTAAAGAGTGGAAACATGCAGAATTTGTCTTAAGAGAGCATGCTTAATTTTAAATGAAATGTAACTGTTAGTTACATTTCCACAAGAGTTTGGAAGGTCACACATGGTGGCCTGCAGGCGTACAACAAATCAGAAGTAAAGAATCCACCTATGACATATGTTGGCATTTAAAGAAATAATAGACCAAATTACTGAGAGAAAAAGCCATGCCATGAAAGTTAGAAGTCTGCTATTTGCATATGGCCCGGTCATCAACAAAAAAATGGCCTGGCAAAAGAAGACCCCAGCAGCAACAAGATTTTACAACGTAGCAGATGCTACCCTTCCTGGAAGAAAAATTTCTTCTCCCAGTTCACTTGGTTCTGATACTGAGCAGGGGGGAGCAATGGAATTACCTCAGATTCATGGAGCTATTATGATGCCCAGAAACCAGACCATAACTCACCACCAACCTATTTCACAAAAAAACACCTAACGTGTTCTGGCTATACCAGACAATATTAATTCCAAAGTTCTCAGACTCATTGCAGGGAAATAACAGTACTTTCCGACATAGTTTGCAAACACCTTTATCTTTTTTTCCCTCTAACCCCGTTTAAATACTTCGTAGTACACGCTTTTTGCCTTTGTTGTCAAAAACATGAGCATAATCAGGGATGAATATGGTGATGACTACAAAGATATGGAAAAATCAGCAGCACTGACAGTTTCCAGTCAATTGTGACCTTAGGTGCAGAGGTGCCATAGCTTGATTTATCCAGGAGCACAGCACTCAAAAAACACAGGATTTCTGACTGTTACTGTTTAAATCAAGTTCCACTCTCAGGACTTCTGCGTCTGATTCCAAAGTGTGTTTTTCCTGTGCCTGACTACCTTTGTCTTACAGCATTACACAGCCTAGGAGAGGGAAACCTGCTGAATATTGCACCCAGTCTCAGCAGACGCAAACCAGAGATACCAGAGCAGCTTGAGTTTACTCACCAGTCTGAGCAGCATATTTCTTTCTTGGAGAGAAGGCTGAAGAACAACAGTGAAATCATCCTTTTGATCAAACCTCTCAGAATCCAGTAGTTTTTCCAAAGCATCCTAAATAGACAACCATTTAATGAGATAAGTATTATCAGGCAGAGAGTGCAACATATGTGCGATTCGTCAGGGTTTAAAGTAAATTAAAATTATCCCCATCCCTAATAAGCCACAGAAATAAAATTGTGTAATCCTGAACAATGACAGTAATTTAATGAAATCTTGTTACACAACAACTGGAAAATCCTTGTAGCTATGAGAAAGGTGGTTCACCATCATTTTCTTTGAAAGGGCAGCAAGCTCAGCCAGGTAATGAAATGTCATGTTTATTGCCACCCTGGCATGTTTAAAAGAAATTTTAGCACAACTGTCTTTGTCTTAACAGAAAGTTTCCCTCTTCTGAATCATGTGACATTTTACTGGACAAGATGAATAATTTCTCTGATGGAATATGAAAAATTCTAGGTTGCCAAAAGTTATGTAGACATTTAAAACTTCAAGAGATACTAAGATCACTCAGGTACAGAGAGAACTTGTCAATATTCCTGATGTAAGAAATGGGATCAGGGTTGCTATGGATACGTGGTAGAAAGCCTGTTACTCCCTCACTGCTATTCCTCCCTTAACTCCTTGCTTCAAGCCAATCTGGAAAATGAATAGACACATCTAGCAATATGAGAGCCAAAGAACACAGCAGATGCCATACCTGATAGGACCACCTCAGTATATTATCATCTAAAGTGGAGTGTTCACCAACAGAATTGCACTGATGCCCGCCTGGATTGCTGAAGAAAGGAATTAAAAGCATGAAAGACATTATAACTTCGGATAAACAAGGTAGATAGCATGAATTCTTTCAAGCCACTGAAAAGAACATCCTGAAGACTAAATTTCTGTATATGTAGAGAAAGCTACATGGAACATACTACTTTTTGATATGAACATAGAATGATATATATTCCCATATCCAGAGCTTTGTATCTCTTCTTGATTTGAAAGCCTCGTCAGTTGACAAGTATGCCAGACTTAGATTAGCACAGGATCTCACAAGCTAGCAACATGCTCAAGCTTAAAATAGCAGCTGCAATGGTTTTCAAACATTTCCCTCTCTGTAGTCACACAGGAAAATTGAACAAACTCAAAATACTTCCACAGAAACTATTTCTTTAGTATTTGGCATGAAGACCTGCATCTAGAAATGTGGATGAAAGCTGCAGAAGGTTATACATGCTAAAGGATGACTGGCACTGTCATATTTCTGACCTGCAAGATGAGATGTGTATACTGCATATTTTTGCTGCTAGTTGGAGAACTCTGAAAGCTCTCAAGGCTGGAGACAGGACCAATATAAGATACACATAAGATTAGTCAGGTTCCAGCAAAGATACACTTTCTTGGAAATTCCTGGATGGACTGGAATCTGAGAAAATTTCTGGGGGCTTTGCAGATATAAGCAATAAGTGTTTCACACTTATTTTTCACAGAATTCTAGCGAAACCCATAAAATGAGTTTTCTGATAAAGTGCTATTATCACTGCTGGTGAGTGAAAGAAATATGAACTCAGGACCAGAATCTTACCCAAGCCTAACAGAAGAACCTCGTAAAATACATGAAGAGAGTTACATGCCCAAAAACAGCCTTCATGCATTACTTTTAGTACAGACCCTTCTGGTTAGTAAGAGATTAGTGAAGGAGAGAATGTTAAATCCCCATTATGTCCTAAACTTCAATGCCTAAAGTTCAGTACTGACACAGGACTGAAAGTGTCAACCATTATTATCTTCTTCAACTCTTGAAATTTCATTTCATTTACATTTTGGTATGGAGTTATGTTTTTCCCTCAGAGCAGTTCAAAATGACAGCTTAGTAACTAAATGCTGGAGGTCCTTATCTGGGAGAGGATCTGGGCCTGAGGCTGTCTAACAAACAATAAAGGACAAGATTTGCAAACTTGTGGGACTCTTCTCCCAGATAAACACAGCTGTGAAAGCACGCTGACAATAAGAAAGCAAATTGCCTTAAGAACTAAAAGAAATATAAATATTCCTCAGAGGAAAAAATGTAGATCTATTTAATTTTATTTTAAGGCCTTCAATACTTGGCAAAGCACATATTCCTAAATCCATCTTTTCCACATTTTTTACATTTTCCCCCTTCGTGTTTGTGAAGGAGAAATAAACTAGCGTGCCCCATGCAGTCGCTTTTGACAAGGAAAGCTCCTCCTCTGCTTGTATTTGTTAAGCACATGGTTACATAGCAGCCAGACCTCTTCCCCTGATCCATCAGAACGTCCCCGAGGTTGTATACTTGCAAAGCTTGTGAAACACTTCAGGATGACTATATTAGTACATATGGTGCCCTGTGCCATGAGCACAGGGAAAAAAACTACTGTGGAGTAAGATGGAGTGTAATCTCACCAGCTGTAAACTACTCCATCATAACTGCTCATGTGCACACTCCTACTCCATACTAAATCAGGACACAAACTACTCACACTTCTGTAACAAAGTACTGAGAAAGACAGATAAATAGATGCAGTTACCATAAGGAACTGACAACTTGGATGTTCTCTACCCTAGCATACCCTAAGCCCAAGTAAGTATCTTTCCAATAGCCTAATAATGTCCTTTAAAATCGGTTACTCATTTTGTGAACATCGATACGTAAAATCTTAAACTTTTGAAATGCCTATAGAGCTTTTGACTTGAGAGTTGCACAAGAAGAAGTAGGACTGAATAAAAACTGGGAGTAGCTAGACTGTGCAGTCTTGTGACCATAATCTCAGTGCAGGGTCTGGCTGGGATGGAGTTAAACTTTTTTCATAGCAGCCCATATGGTGCTGTGTTTTGGATTTGTGGCTAAAACTGTTGATAGCAAACCAATGCTTTGGCTCTTGGTGAACAGTGCTTGCACAGCATCAAGGCTTTCTCTTTTTCCCCTCACTCTGACCCAATACTTGAATATGCTATCCAACCTGACAGGATTAAAAGCACCTGTTCTTCCTGGTAAAAATATATCTTTCAGGGAGAGTTTATCAGAAAAAAAGTGAACAGTTTAAATACTTCACATGTTTTTGCATTAAGGGCAGAAAAACTGTTCAGAAGCTTGTAGCTCAGTTATAAAGTCAATGCATGTGCATAACTATTTGTCGAATGCCAGCAGGAGACAGTGACAAGAAGTTAAAGAAACTTGTTACCTGGCATTACTGTAATCTTGGCATGCAAAAGAGGCAATTGTGAGCCCAGTGGAATCCACTAGATTTACAAAGGCCTTAGGAACCTGTGATAATAAAGTAAAAGTTATTCATGCTAGATTCGCAATTAAAGATCAGCAAACAGCAATTACGGTAAATTATGTCTACAACGTCACATGTATTACCTCTGGCCCGGGATTCAGCCCACATAAAATCAATTATCTAAGTCTTTGCCAATTCTGTCCTGAACCCTGCTCCTATGCCTGCTATGTAGGATCATAATTCATGAAGCATTTGTGACCATGATTTCTTGACTGAGACACAGCAATTCATTTTACATAACCAAAATGGCCACCAGCCAACTAAACTGAACTCAAATGAACTTGGAACTACCATTTTTGTGGCAAGATAGCAATGCAAAGCTGGGGACGAAACACCCTATACAACAGCACAAGCACTCATGCAACCCACCACGCCTCTCCCCTATGCAGAAAGCAGCTTTTCATTTACATAATGATATTTCACTTTTACAAGTACACGTAAACAGATTGTGGAAATAATAGTGGAGAGGATCTGAAGGGAACGTGTGGGTGGAACTCTCCCCATACACATTTGTCGAAGTCAGTTGGAGAAAAACGAGTGGCTGGGGCCTGAGGCAATCAAAGCATAGCAGGTTTAGAATGTGCTGTAGGCCTTTAATGCAGCAAAACAAAATTATTAGAAGATGCTATTGAAATAATTCAGATAAACAGTTTATAGTCTGCTTTAGTAGTAATCTATCCTCATCTAGTCTACTGTTCATTAGTAGATCAAGACACAGCACAGAATGCTTCTGAGAAACCATCCTAAATAAGCAGATAACTCTTAGCTCAGCCAGCTAGAAAACCTTTAGAAAGGCTGAGATCTTAAAATGAACACAAAATAAGAAAAATGGTCTATTACACATATTTCAATGGATGTTTTTCCTGGTCTGTAAAAGTCATCACCAGATAGTTAGCAGCCTGTACACTGCCTAAGTGCTCTACACCAGTAATTAGATATCAGTAATTTTCACCAACAACCCTGTTAAACATGACTTTTAAGATCTAGACAGATGTGCTTCAATTTTCACAGAAATCACTTAAAAAACCCCAGAGACTGAGTGGTACATTAGCTTGTGTTGCAAAACAGAGCAGTTACACATCCATCCTTTCTGTTCGCATCCATCGGGTTTTTTAAAGCAGGTGTAAAACACTTAGTGAAAACAAATGGAGCCAGGGGTTTGAAGTAAATGAGACTGGTGTTCTAAGCCACACGAAGAGTGGTACAAACCCTAGTCTGGTAAGGGAGATGGGAAAAATTTACAAAGGATTCAGCTATACAGAGTTGATCAATACATCTTACCTCCTTATACAAAAAATCCAAGACAGCTGTAAGTTTTTCCAGGTTTTCCGATATGCAGTTCTTCTGTGAGGTGAGAAATGCCATCCAAATTAGTAGAAAAAACAAAGTTATCCATTTCCTAAAAGTCACAAACCCTTGGCATTGAGCTGTGTACTGAAGGGTTATTAAGAACCACTCTATTCTAAATTCAGCCTTAGCCAACAACAAGTAAATATCATGGGAAATAATCTTGTAATTTAACTGCCTATAAATAGACAACTTGACATATATTAAAAAAAAAGACAGAGCTAGGGAAGAAAAGTATCTTTATACTTGAAGGTGGAGAACAGTTGTTCTACTAAGGGACAGCAAATTAAGTACAGATGTTTTTAAATACAAACCACATCATGTGCCAGGAGCTTATATCACTGCATAGAGGCATCCCAGCATCCCAGACCTAACTACTCCTTTGGTTCACTGTAGCAGAGAGCAGAGTATGGGAAAGTGTCTTAACTACCCTCCTTGATTGCTAAACCACCCCACCCGGCACTTACCAATTGTGTGGAAGCATAGGAGGAACATGGGGTTTCAGCACTAAAAAACACTGTGATCAGTTTCCAATCATTTTGGAAGTCCATCATCTGGGAGAGAAAAATAAAAGAATAGAAATAGGTGATCTATTTGCTATTTTCCTTTCTCACGCACAAACTGCTATGGCTTCAAAACCAGCGAGACCAAGCGGCAGTGCATGGTCCAACCCTGACCATCATGATCCCTTCCATTTGACAAGCCATCCAGTTTTCCCTAGAGGAGACAGCAAATGGATGCTTAGGCATCAGGGACTGCAATTAAAGCTGAACACACAGCTACAAAAAGCTCAGGACAGAGCCTGAAATAGCTGCTGCTGTAAGAAACTCTGTTGGAAAAGATGGGTACAGACAGCTTAGCACAGAATTTTACGTTGCCTCTTCCCTTCAGAGTTGCAGCTTGCCAACAGGATTTCTGTACCTGAATTGCTCAGAAAGGGTCACACCAGTGGGACAAGGACTGGAATAAAAAGTCTGAGAGCTAGAGCTCTGCCCAGTTGTACTATGTTTATTAGGCAATTCTCAACAATCCTGAAGAGCCTTGGTTAGAACCAGACAGTTCCACAAACATGTATGCTAAATGCCTGTAGAGCAAAGAGGCAACAGGGCAACAGCAGAATTGCCTTGGCAGTTACATTTTTGCATTATTTTAAGACTGTTTTACAAAATAACATGCCTCATGGTTAAGAATAAAAGAGAAATGAATGCTTAAAGCTCCAAGATGGGACTTAAAAAGCACTCAGCCATGAGTGATAATTCAAGCTCTCACCAGCATCAGCCAAAGCACATCTAGATCTTTATTGTCCTTTTTGAAAATATGTTCCTAAAAGACCAAAAAGGAACTGAAGAGACAAATACTGAGAATGATTATTTTGAGTTGGCTTCTCCGAAACACTGGCACAGTTACAGAGTGTAGCTAGCAGAAGTCTCACATCCTTAGCCAATAGAAAGCAAACATATCAGCTTCCCTACCAAGTTCTTCAGCTGCTTTGACAAAGGTAAAAGAGGTGGGATGCTTTCAAGAACAAAACTCTGCACCTGAAAGGCACAGAATTGAGTCTTATTTACAACAGAAAGACCGAAGTCTGTTAACCTCAAGAAATGGCATTTTCTGTTTTGAAAAGATTTTTTAAAGCTGTTTAAAGTATTAAATCACTTTTCTGCTTCAACACCATGCCTTCTGAATTGTCCTGTGCTTTAAACAAACCTGATCCTCTTTCATGAGCTTCACTATTTCTTCAGCTTGATGCAGGAGGTCTCTGAAAAGCCGAAAGGAAGAGAGAAATTATGAAGGCATCAGTAAGGTGAAAGCTTTGGCTGATTTTTACCATTGAATAAAATAGCATTTGAGGATTCAGGCTGGATTAATCTTTTCTCTCCTAAATGTGTTAAGTTTAGACAATTGGCTGTGCTTCCCAGAGAGCTTTGGGTGATTAGTTCATATTCAGCTGTCTCACTTTCAGATGTGTGCGCTTAGATGAAAACAGCAGGCACAGCTTGGTAGGCACATCGCAGCCTCTATTTGAGCCAAAAATGTGTTTTGCAGCTATACAGAGACCTGATGTTAAGTCAGGTGATCCAGACCCCAAAGCTGGGCTTTGTTCCCCCTGATTCTGAGAGGCAGCAGGGTCTGTCCCTGTGCAGCCTCTGCCAGTACTGAGCATATCCTGTGCCCAGTGCAGTGCTCCAGCACCAAAGGTTTCCATCCTCCCCCTTGCCAGCTGAACACCCACTGCCCAGCCAAAAGCCCCTCAGACTTACCCAGCTTGACTCTCTGGCGTCTCTCCTGCTGTGCCAGGCGCAGGGGACAGGTGTAGGACCAAGGGGTTGAAGGTGCTAATGAGACCTGAATGACACACAGAGGTTAGGTGATTTCTGCGTCCAACAGACTGCTACTCTGCTGATTCATTAAACATAACAGAACTAAAACAGCCAGAACACATAAAGTCTGAGCATCTCTTGCCAAGCACAAGAGGTACGCCCAAGCCCCTCTGCAGCTTTTCTTCCTGCTTTTGTTCCTCACCTTCTAAAGTGAAGGCTTGATGTTTGAGTTTGCCTCCAGACTCAGGTCAGAACCCTCCATCCCCATCTCTCGTGCCAGCCACAAGTAGCATAGGTGGACTTAAATACAGAAATGTAGAAATGAAGCTGCTGGGAAGGGCTACCAGAGAGACTCGTGGAACACCAATGAGTTGCCATGTTTTAAATTCCTTTCACAGGGACATGACACCAAAGAGCTAAGATTGCAGGAAGATGATATGGAGGGCAGGACCCTGGAGTTGTACATTACTTAGCATTTCAGGGGACATGTAGGTTTGACTTGTAACGTCTCTAAGCAAGTGAAGGCTGCCTTCAGAGACAGCAAATAGAGGATGAATTCACAGATGTGGCACATCTATGGCAGCCCCAGCGTAAATCCTAAACACATGGCAATACTGGGCAGGCAAACCCACACAAGATTTCACCAGGCCAGCATGGGCCACAAGCACACACCAGCAGAGACTGTGCAATGAGTAGAAATAACAGGCCAAAAAGCCCACTGGGCATTTAAGAATCTTGCAGCAATCTCACACCCCTTCTTCACTGCTCTAGGTCTACCCAGACAGACTCTTCAAAGCCATCACAGATAACCCAAACTGACTGTCCTCATGTCCCCAGGTACACCATCCCTCAGGCTTCCCCTACACCCCTGCAGTGTGCCTGCACTGCATCTGCTCTGCAGCCCAGCAGAGCCCTGGAGCTCCTGCCAGCAAGCTGTTAAATTAATTTGCTGAAGTTTTAGTGTGACAGCAAGACGCACCTGCTAAAGTTTCCACGCTTAGTTCAAGGAAGTTCTTGCCTGTGCTATAGAAAAGGAAGAGAAAACAGGAAGTTCCTGTTATTCCATTTCTCAAAGAAAAATTATATTACAGCACAGCCTCAATTTCTTATTAGTTATGCTGCATCTCTGAGTGTAAATTCATGGCAGCTGCTGCAAGAAAGAATGGGGCCTTTCTTTCCCCAAAACTGTCATGTCATCAGCTACTGCTGAGTAAGAACATAGTCTCAGATCTCAGTTTTTTGTGTCTCTGTACACTCCGTATGTTGCAATACTTGTGCTTGCTGATACACAGCTACAAGTGATGCAGGGACCTCTCCATGTATACCCACATAAAAGTGGACACAGATGTTTATGCAACCTTTAAAAAAATTTGACCTTTTAAAGTTTATCTGTGCAGGACTAAATCCCCATCTGGAACGTTATGACTCAAAAGACCTGCACAGACTTGCAACTACAAGGTTTTGCCATATATTCACTCACTGATTTAGATCTGCTAAGGGCAAAATGAAGAAGGAAATGGGGAGAAGTTTGTCCATGAATCAGCAAAGCAGAGGATAGGGTATCAGGACTCCTGGGTTCTTTCTTTGCTCTGATAAATCCCTACTTTCTGGTCTCTAACTAGTGAATTATGATGCTACCTGGGATTTATCATGCAGCAATGATTCTGAATCAAGGTTATTGCAACCCTAATATCCTGCATAAGTGCAAAGAATTCCTGTTGCAAAAGGATAGAGACAGTTACAGTGTCTCAAAATCCTTTATATTTTACATAGGTTTTTCCTTCTCTCTAGAAAGCAATAAAAAGTATTGCTTGGGCCTAATTCCTGCACTGGGATACTACAGAGATTAGGATAATGACACCTATAAAAGCTAAATATCCATTGTTACCTTTGGAGTAAATCCTCACCAGATCCTGGTGTCTGTGAACAAAGAAGCAATAAAAATAATATTGAGCAAAGTGTAAACTAGACCTGTGTACGCTGTTTCCCTACCATATTCCACTCTTGTTAGAGATGGTATTGTTTGCTACACGCTCTTCTCTATTGTGTTGTTACCACTCAAAGATTTAAACTGTTCTCCAGAATTTCCCTATTACAGTGTATTTTCATAGCCTGGTAATCCTTTCTTAATTACTGCTTTCACTAATGATTTTTTAACATATGGCTTAAAATAAAATTTGACTAGTTGAAACCAAATTCCATAAAATGAAATGCAGTTCTAAACTGAATTTCTCTGGATCTACTCCTACTCCTTTTCACCAAGAGACATGACCTGAAGTAATTTAGATAATTTACATAGATGGCACTCAGACAGAAGGGTGTCTGCTAAAAAACACCACCTTAACGTCAATAGAGGAACTTCACTGATTTCAGAGAGTTTGAAGAGGAGACAGTGGCAGAGATTTTTGCTCTAAGAAAGCAAATATTCCTTAAAAGAAGATAATTTACAGGTTTTTCTATGACACCCCCACAAGCAACAAAGACACCAGCAGAAAGAAGACTTGCTCTAAAAGGCCATGCCTCTAATACAGGTGAAGCACCTTTGCATTCAGGACAATTAATTTAAAATAAATTTTTTAAAAATTAAGGCCAAGGAGTCCTGAAGTGCTGATTTTCTAAAGGAAAAGTATGATGTCTTGATGAATATTATCTCAGATTCATAACTTGTTTTGTAACAAGGGAGACTCTCCCCCATTTTTTACAGTTGCAGCCTCTCCATTGGCTATCAATTTTTGCTCTACGGGCACTTCTACACTTCCTCAAAGCTCAGGAATTGTGGTTAAATGCTTTTAACTTGGCCTCAAGTCTCTTTCAGATATCCACTTCCAACTATTAAGACAAAGAAAGATGATTAAAATCTGACTACACTATAACAGGCAGGAGAATTTTACTCACTGAGCTATATACATTAGAAGCATATCTTTGTGATTCTTGTAGACCTTCTGCCTTCTATGCAGGAAACCAATCTCTACAGAAAACACTTTATTAGGTGGAAAATCTACTGCATTTCTCAATAATTTGTACTTGTTCCAGTTTGAATTTTCCCAGCATCTTCTTCCAATTATTCAGTCTGTTATGCTCATTGTTAGGAAAATCCATGCACTCTAATCAAATATCATGGTTCTCTGCAAGAGCACCGTGATCACATTTCCTCCTGCACGGAGTCAGCTCTCTAATTTTAGACCCAGGGTATACTGGAACACTGAACAGCAGGTATTTCCAGTCATTTTTTCAGCAGAAGTCTTTGATGTTTGTGGAAAGATTCAAGTCCTGAACACCCCAACTGAGACCCCAAACTACATCATCAACTGACTTCATCGTCACAATGGAGGAAATGGGTCATGCTCGGCACATTTCCCGCTTGTACTTACTCTTTGCAAACTTCCTATTGCAGTGACTGCTTTAATGTCAGCTGGCCTTAGAGCATGAACTGCAGACAAGTAAAAGACTTCAGGTTACAAAAAAATCCAAAACAGTAACCCTAAAAGAAAGTTACATTCACCAGTATATTAAAACATAACAAAGTTGGCAAAATTTGAGAAGTCTACACTGATCGCTTTGATTGGAGGTTTTAAATTAGTAAGAAAGGATGAGAAGTTTTACTCAGGTGTACAGGTGCACTGAAATGCTCAACCATCAAGCAGGAAAAGATCAAAAAACACTGCTGGGAATGACTGAAGTAATAGTGGCATCGCCAATTATCAGCTGAAGAAACAAAGGTAGAAAAGTAATCATGAGCGGAACAAAAAACTGAAGAGTTCATAGAGCCTAGCTCCACTTCAGTCAATCCCATACACATGCATCTCTGCAAACAGCTGATTTCTGCCCAGCCCATTCTCAAATAATTTTGGGAGGGAAAGTCTCTGCAGGGACCATGTCAAACACAAACCTGAAGATGAAGGGGTCTCAGGGAACATCGCCTGCTCACATGAAAACTGCAAGCTTCTTAGAGCCTTTGACACAAACAAATAAATATGGTTGACTGCTCAGACCTAACAAGGAAATTTTTGGAATAAGGGGTCCTATGGGCTCCATTCTCACACAGAACCACAGTTTTACTCATGTAAACAAAGAACAATTACACCTCTGTTACAAATGAGAGCACTGATTTGGACAGCTGCATTTTCAATTAACTCTTCCAAAACTTGACACTTTCTGCTTGATTTTCTTACTGATTGCCACAGAAATTGGGCCTGAGCAAACAATGAAATGTGCTGAACCCGTCCCGTTACATCCATTGCTACAGTGACTGCTTAAACTGGAAGAGCTCATCAGGACAGCTACTGCAGGCATCTCTGTATGCCAAGGGCATCCCACTGACATAACAAAATGTTACATCTCCAGTATGTAACAGCAAAGGCAGAATGAACCCATCCTTGCTCCTTAACAACACCTGGCCAGGTGATCAGAGAAGGCAAGGATGTGAGCCATGTTATTCCCTCAGTGTGAGAGACAATTCAGTACCAGCAGGAACATTACTTAATGCCATCCTATATCCTTTCAGCAGGCACAGCCCAACATCGAGTGCTTTAAAGAGACACGAAAGGCAATCCCCACCCCTGCCCTGGGTAACTTATCATGGGCTCCCCTCATCACAATGACCACGAGGGGCTGGCTGACCATCACCAGCACCAAGAGGTGAAATCTCTATTATGACAAGGGCCAGCACAGTCCACACACCCTCCCCCTAGCGCCCAGCTGGAGGATTTTAATGGTGCAGACACTTCACACTGTTATAAAGCAAGGGAGAGTTTAATCCTGTGTTTCTAAAAGAGCAACAGAGCATCTAGGAACAAGTGCTAACCACAAACGACCTACGTACAGGATATGCAAACTAATAACAAACTTCGCTCGGAGAAAACCTCATTTCCTGATTATGTTCTGTAATCTTACAGCTGCACTATCACACTGCCAACTCATTCGCTTTGCACTTCTTCTTTGCAGAAGCAGTTTAGAGCCACAAAGCTGTATTGTTTCTTCTGCCTGCCTCAGAGGAAGCAACAGCCTGAGAGGTAATGGCAGGTATTGAAAAGAGGACAAAAAAGAAAGCTGTATTCATACTTTACCTCTAGCTTCCCAAATTCTTCTGGATCATCTGCATTACCTTAAAAACATTAAAGAAAGAGTTATGCTATATTTTTTTACCTTAGGAAAAAAACACTTCATAAGACTTAATACACCTAAAAGCACAGAATCCTGAGAGGAGGTACCTTTCTCCTCTGCCCTACTTCCCAAAGATGAGGCTCATCCCAACAACCAAACACATTTTCTTTGGTTTTGCTATACTAGAATGAGCTAGAAATTAGTGGAATGCAATGAATTTATGGGAACAGGTGATGAACTGCTTGTGGATCCCCTCAAACAACCCTATCCTCCACAGGCCTTCTCTACCTGTTTTCCTCTTCAGCACCTTTCAGACACTGCTGTAGTCTTATTCTGCCCAAACTGAGAGTAATTTGAACATGCACATGGCGGAACTCCTTAGAAAGGAGCAATTCACATTAATCTACATCTTACACAGTCAGGGAGCAGCATGACACTGTTGTGAGTTTGCCATAGTGATACAGAAACAGCTGCAATTTCTTCTCTTAGTGGAGTATTGGCAGACAAAACAGTGGAGCCAGGAGTCATGCCTGTGGCTGTTTCAGTAAACATTATTCTCTTCCCTTGAGTATACACTTGCATTTACACACATGGATTTTGGTTCACTCTAAAATTTCCACAAAGATAGCCACAAAGCCTAGGTCAGCTGTTCTTGCTTGCCACACTGAAGCCATCAGCATCCAGCAAGTCTTATGTAGAATTAGGATAACCATCCTTTAACGTGCAAGAGCTATTTTTGGAATATTTAGCCTTGCTGAGCACTTCTGGCTCGTACACCTTTCTTTCCACGCCAATGAGAGGGCAAGTGCAGAGCCAGCTCAGCCTGGCAGGTGAGACATCCTTGGGTGTAGGGCAGCCAGCGGTGCTCACGCTGCAAGGACATGTGCCTGGCACAAGCAGGGGCACTGGGCAGCTGCTGGGGACACAGCTACCTGTGCATACAGGCCAGTGAGGGGACACAAAGCCACTACTGCTCCCCATGACCACCTCAGCCACACACATGACCACCTGTGTCACAGTACATGACCATATTCAGTAACTGTCAGCAATTTCCATACATGCGTTTTTCCCCTACTTGGGTTTCAGCCATGAGTTATTTGGAAATTTTGATTATTTTTACAGTACTTTGTAGAAGGTTGTGACAGGGGCTGCCTGGCTGTTGTGTGACATTTTATTTTAAATTTCTGCCTGTTCAGTCTGTGATTTTGATGATGCTTTGCTCAGGGCAATGACCAGAATCCAAAAACTGTTTGGGATACTGGAGGCACAAGCAATGAAGGACTTGTCTGCACCACAGAAATCTACTGCAGAAACTCAATATCTGAGAATTTTAACACTGATTTCAACTATATTTGAGTTCCTCAGGTTACACTGAGAGAGAAAAAGGATCCAGTCCCAGTTTCCAGGATTCAGGGAGTTGGAGGAACAGTTTCAGTGTGCCAGACTGGAAACCTATCCAGTCTGGAATTTCACCTCTGACAATACCCAATTGCAGATGCCTAGGCAAAGAATAAGGAAAATACAGTTATGCTTCCGTGTTCTATCCTCCCAGCTATCCATACTACTGTGCTCCCTGAGCAAGCGTTTACTTAATTTTGAACAGCTCCCTGAGATCTTTCTTCCATGGATTTGTCCATTTGTTTCTCTAACACTTTCACGCTTTTGGCTTCTCTCAAGTCCTGTGGCAACAGGTGCTTCATCATTTAATTACATGTTGAAAAAGAGTACTTTCTTATTCATTAATAACCTGATCTGTTTCCTTGTTGTTCTGTAAGGAGTAGTCATTCCTCTGTTTCTGAAAAATATGCCCTTTTGCATGTGTCTGTATGTCTTTATGATACACCTATCCCTTCTTTTTCCAGGCTGAAGAGTCAGTTTCTTTGATCTCATGTTGAAGTTTTTTCGTAAGTCTGACTACTCTCCCCCTTTATCCTCCTCCTGGGTTTTACCACTATTTTCCCATCTATTTTGAGATGAAAAATCCAGACCACTGTCAAGATGCAGGTGAACCATGGCCCTGTAGACAGCTACAGCAATGCGGGTTTTATGCTGTTCTCTCCGTAACTCCTGAAATTATTAGTCCCTCTGACTATCACTAGCACTGATGTCTTCAGACAGTTGTGTTCTGGGGTCAAGAAGCACCTATTTAGAGTTCATCACCGCATATGTATAGATAAGAGTAAAATATAAAGGGAAAACTTAGTCTAAATTTTCATTCTGAACATCCTGAATAGTTTTGCACCAGCAAGATAGAATCCACCCTTATCCAGATCACTTCTGAAGATGTGCAGAGCCCACATCCCAACAGAGATCAATATGAGCATCACAGTTAATAAAATGGACATCTTCATATTTCTGCTTGGCTCCCTTCCTTGGGTGGATATCTTCTAATCCTGGCAGTTCTTTTACTATTTGTCATCAGTTTGTTCAAGGATTTGACCACTACTCTTGTCCCCTATGCTGAAAGGCTTGGAGTGCAAGGCCTTTGTTAAGCTGTTATGCAAGGACACCAAAGAAAAAAAGAATTTCTGAGGCTTCAGCCTTCTTTTGTACATCAGTCAGTCCTACACACTCCATGTTTCAGTAGAGTTTGGAAAAGGATTTTTTGGTTTTCATTCCTTCAACAATGATTCTTTATTTCTCTTCGGATTAATTTTTGGCTTGGCTGATTAAATTTTAACCTCTTCAGTTTTCTTAGTTTGTTTTGGATTTACACTTTCCATAGGATGACCTTTGTAAACTCTTGCTACTCCCAATATTATAGTTACTCCCTTACTCCACCATTGAATAACTCTAACTCGTATTTTCAACTTGCGTGACATAAAAAACAAAGTACTTTTCAGACAACTTTCCTAAAATTTGGCATTCTAACTCCTAACATCACAGTCTACTGCTAAGGTAAAGCGCTATTACTGGTTATCATTATTTTCTTACAGGCAGAGAGCTGAAGCATAGAGCCAATAAAACCAAAACATACACAGCATTTTCAGTCTTCAGCAACTACAAAACTGTCCACACTGGCACCAAATGTGGACTTTAGAGAGCCAATAAGGGGAACAAAGGCTCCCCCATACCCTGAATATTACAGAAATCTGAACAATGCCTTGAATGCCAGGATGCTGCCTAACCATTCACATAATCTTCTATCACTGAAAAGAGGATGATCATACCTATGAAGTCAGAGAAAACCTCTGTCCCTTGCTTGAATTTCTGCACCATTTTGGCACAGATCTCACTGCTAGTCTAATTATTTGGTGATGTTTTTCTCACCAGAAAGCTTTAGTGCCTAAGATATCGTCTATCCCCAGAACATCGCAAACCAACATCTTTATCAAAAATGATCAAATATACCCAAAATTGCATTTAAGATCACAGTTTTACTCACAGATTTTCTTCATCCTGCTTCTAAAACTCCTGCTATACACCCACCTTGCAACAACTAAAAATAGAGGTTCCCAAATACTGTGCAATGCAAATTTTCAAAGGGCTTTTCAAAACTTACCTTTTGAGGAGAGCAACCAAAGGAACAACACACCTAACAATAGCTTCATGGTAACCACCTGTATGAATTGATAATCCTGGAGTGCTGCCTGTTAGATCTTAAGGCTGCGAAGAAAGAAATTCTTTTCCTTTTTCTCCTTTATATCTTAAAAGTTGATAACTCAGCAGCCATAAAACTTATTAGCTTCTACCTTTGGAAAGCAAAGTGATGATGATATCTCATTTCATTGCCCATCCAAGGGTCAAAGAAGGGGGCACAGCTTCTCTCACTTGTTCAGTGAGGGCTGGCCATTTTTCAGGGGAGTTCTCAGCAAATCTAAGGACCAAGATCACATGAGTCAGCTTCCAACAGGGTCAAGGCTCTTCCAGGCAATATATAACACATTAATTTGGCATTAGCATACCTCTGCCAGGCAGGGAAGGTGCCTCTGCTCCTGAGGCAAAAAGGACAACTGAACCCTATATAGCAGCCCACACCCACCCAAAGAGGAAGGCTGTGCTCTTCCTTTTGTCTCCTTCCTCACCTGTGCTCCTTCCTTGCCTTCAACCAGACTCATGCTGTGCCTGTTTCTCTTCCACTAGTTCCTCTTCTGGCAGGTTTTCCTTGCCTGGGTCACGCCTCAGCAGTATTTGCCAAGACAGCAGTGTCAGAGCAGCAGGAGCAGTAACTCTGCCCTCTCACCGCACAGGTCTCCAAAGCCTTTTCCGTGACACTATTGCAGTAGCATGGTCACTTCTGCAGAGCCAAAGGGCATGCAGAAATGCCAGCTAGACTGTGATTCCCAGTGACACTATGCCTCACTTACAGTGTCAGGGTCAAACCGCTGAAGAGCAGCCTGCTGTCCCCACACAAAACAGCAGAGTGACCTTTGGCCCCTTCCAAGCCCATTGACACCCAGAGAGAGATCCTACATGAATAATGGGAGTCTGCTTAAGTAAATAGCTTTAAATGCTTAAATAAGCCACTAACACACCCAACTCAGGCAGTCTAACCCATCCTTCAAAGGGGTTTTTGTTTATTTTGGCTTTCTATTTTTTCATGACAGAAATTTGACATTCTTTGAAGGAATGTATTGGAGGTAGATCTTGTCCTCAATTCACTTTTCAAAAACCAGGAATGCTATATTAATGCTGAACATGAACAGCTATTGTTCAGAGCAACATGCAAGGAGGAATGTGCATAGACAGGGGAAAGCATTCCTCCACCCCCTGAGTCTCCAACCTCAACCCAGCAAAAACATTCCAGCACAAGGGGCTTCTCCCCTCAGACACAGCTGCATGTTCAAGCCTGAGAGGGGTGGGTTCATTCTACTTGGGGGTCCCACAACCAGAAACACACTTTGACACCCAAACTCCTTTGCCCAGTAAGGTAAAGAAAAGTTTAAAGCTTACTTACTGCCAGGGCACAGCAGCACACCAGCACGCCCTGCATGGGCTGAGCTGCAGTGGAGCTCCCAGGCAGCTCATGAGAAGAAGGGAGGCTCAGGTGAGGCTAGTCAGGGCCATTAACACCTCTCAGTCAAGGTGGCATTACACAGTCTCAGCATGGAGGGGTTTCATCATTGCAGGCAAGGGCTTGTGGCTGCTTCACTCCTCAAGGGAAAGTTCTCACTATTGACAAGTCTGAGAAACAGACTTCTTGAAGAGTTGGAAGTGTTTAAAATCCCAGAAAATCTCTTCCTCATCATGCACCACACAAAACATGAAAAGGAAGGTAGCATTAATTCATTCATTTGCCATAAACCACAGATCCAAGAGCAAGTTTAGCCTTTAAACACTGTGACATGCTCCAGAAGCAAAACAACATTAACTTCAAGGCTTGTAAATCTCTTGTAAACACTCCTTCCCACCACCAAAGCATCAAAATAGCTCCTAGATTGCATAGAAAATAACAAGTGGCAGCAAAGATCAAAAGTTTGCAAAAGGGAGAAGAGAGAATTTTCTATTAGATGTAGAAGGTGCCAGAGACAAATTAAAGCTTTTTCATTACTGCAAGGGCAAAGGCAGATGCAGCCACAGAAGGCAAGGAGAATTCCAGACCATGAACCAACCCTCAGCTGATGGTATTTAGGAACACCCTAGGGAACTGCATACATGTAGCTGATTACCCAATGACCAAGACAGAACATCCTGTGTCTTTTCTAAAGTGCCTACTGCTGCTTAGGTGGGACAAGGAGCCTGCTGGACCTGGTAGTTAATCCTGCCTGATCATGTGAGTCTTCTTGTCACTTGCCCAGGATGGAGAGGGCTCATAACACAACTGGCACGGAAGAGCTTTGCGTGAGAGTTGGTGGTTAAGAGCAGAAGTTTTGTGCCTTGGCATGTTCTTGAGCAAAGGACCTGATTCACAGGTCTACACCCAGCAGTGGAAAACATCACAAAAACAAAAGTCAAGTCCCAGTTACAGTTTTAAAGCAAGAAACACCCAAACAGATACTCAAACACAGGTGTTAAAGGATATTAGCCAAACTCTTTGGTTCATTGCTACATTTTTAGGTGGCTTATAATATACTTCAGGCTTCACCTTTCATACCTGGGTTTGGGAGCTATAGCTGGGAAAGCCATGAGATTTTTTTAGCTTGTCTTTTAAGCTTTTCCTTATCTGCTCTGTTAAATGGAGCTTTCCCCTGCATTTCTTTTACTCATACAGAAAACAGAAACTCTTTCAACATATTTAGGTCCTCACCAATAGGACTGCTGTTCTAAAATACAAATAATGAAGGTATGGCTGCATATTAAAAAAAAAAAAAGCCAACAACAAAACCAAACAGACAAAAAACTCCATAGCACCCAATCACTCATGATTAAACCCAAGACATTTGTCACCCTAAGCACAACCTTGTACTGAGTAAGTTTGGGAAGTAGCTCACTCAATTGCTGAAAAGCAGAGGCCATATATCAGTGGATAATGTAACTGCATCCACAAAACTATCACATTACACTGGCAAAGCAGAGGACTTCTTGTGGAAATACAAAGCAGACTGAGTTTCCATTTCATTTGAAGATAGAGCCTGCCTGTGTCTTGTCACTGCTTCAGCTAATGCTACTGCCTAGATAAGGCATTAGATCTTGAATTTAGTATTTAGGAAGCATATCCCTGAATTGTTCCATCTATGAGGCACCCATCTGTGATGGGTAGAACGTGACAGTGCTATGAAAACTTTAGGAGTAAATCATATACAACAGCGAGGGTTTTCATGCGTCCTTGTGATGTTGTGCCATTGCCTCCTCTTGCTGTGATCCACACTGCTGTAAACTCAGTGCACGCTCTGGACCTAAACAGAAGATCCTTCTCCACGGGGAGTTCAGACATGCAGTGGAGGGTGAGGAGATGAAGTGGGGCCGAGGGCAGCCAGGGACATGGATCACCAGGCAGCAATGCTGCAGCAGCAGGCAGGAGAGCTGCGCAGCGTGAAGGAGGATGCTACCACCTGCTGGAGGGAGCGCAGATCCTCCAAGGAAAAGAAGAACACAAACGTTAATGTGGAACTGGAAAGCACCGGTCTGTGTACAGTCAGATTACTGAAAGTGGGGAAAAGGCCTTTTAATATTTAGTGCAACCCTTTGAAAACCCCAGGATTTTGGAGTTGCAGGCAAGGAGGATACAAATTGTTTCTGAAATGGCTTTAAAAAAGAAATCTTGGTAATAACAAATGCAAACACAAGGCCCCAAATACACTTCCTTAAATTTTTCTAAGCTCAGCACATGATTGGACTCTTGACATTTATATTTAGCATGTGCATAGCTGCTATAGAGACCTAAGTTGTCGCAATAAGTCCCTAAATAAGCAAGGTCACCATGGCAATTATACCCATGTTTTGGATGAGCTATGAAGCAGTGCTCTCCTGAAAGCACCTACCAGTAGCTGAAGGCAGCAACATCACAACAAAAACTCCAATCCCACATTAATAAGTGAATGAAACTCAAAACATCTTCCTTGTGCCTGAAGGAGGGCACAACCTCCCACAAAGATTGTTTGATTGCTCACTGAGGGCACAAGCCCTTCAGCCACTCATCTGTGGCTGGCACCAAAGTACAGCATAAAGTCCATCTCCACAGAGTGCTCGGTGCTGCTGAGAGGCTGCTGGTGCCCAGCCTACCTTCGGAGTTTGTGTATCTGCCACAGGCCCCCCATTCCCCATCGATTGTCACAAAAATACGCTGTGCCCTTTGCAGCAAAAGCTGGAACTGCTCCTCACTGCCTATTCTAGCAGCTTCTGGGCTTTTGATACAGGCAAGCTACAGATCATGCCACAGGCTGAAATTCTCCCTGCTCCTTGGGGGCAGGAGCCCCTGAAGCCTGACGATAGCTGCAAGGCTGCTGAGGACTCTGAAAAGCTGGAGAACAGCAGAAGCCAAGATTTAAAGATCCTCTGCTGACGATTCTTTTTACTGACTGTTCTGTAGTGTAAGGATTAGTTTGAGTCTGTAAGCAGCAAGAAGCTGGGGACCAGATACTTCCTGTGGCCTCTTCAGCTGGCCCCTTGGTTATCAGATCAGGAGATAAAGCTGGGGAGCCCTGTTTACAGCCACAGACTTGAGAGAGTTTACCAGTGCTACCACAGCCTTGAGAAAGCAGTGCTGGCAGGAAGGCAGATAGAAAAGGGAAGCAGTCTGCCTGCCTCTGATAGACAGCAATGGCATTTGATGGCAGGCACCAAAAAATACGTGCTCCCTTCCCATGTCTCCGGGTGAGTTCATTGATGCCCACATGCAAAGGACTAAATTCTCAAAGATTTGCATGGAAATCAAGCACCTAAATAAACACCACTGTGAACTGAAGAACAAGTCTCAAAGCACTGTGGTTCTCTTGTAAAATGAAAACATGAGTATTCCCTTTCTCCCATTCTTTTCATTAAGCTATAAAATTCCCGAAGCAGTGCCAGCTTTTGGCTGTTTATATTCACGCCACAAAGGGGCCCTGTTTTCAGCCTGCGCTGTAATTGCAGCAGCCAGTGTGGGAAGCTCCTGACTCTCCTGTGTTCTCTGAAGCTCTTCCCACATGAAGGTGCAATATACAGACTCTGTGGGGTCAGCCTGTCTAGGTGCCATGGTGTCCCAGACTTGCTAGTCCATCTATGCACATCCCAAAAATCCTCTTTACCTGACTCCCCCACAGAAGTTTGTTTCTCAGCCTGTCTTTACATGTAAAAAAATTTATTCCTTTTACCTCAGTGACCCAGCCCCAGATGTGCTATATTCCTTTTGCATCATTAACACTTGTGCTGCTCTTGAGAAAGAGCAGACAATCAAGTGGTAGCATAGTGATTGAGATGGGGAGGTGAGGTAAGGCTGCTTTTCCTCATAAGGGATGAGACTGCTTAACTTTTCCAGTTGCATTTGCACCAAACTCTTAGAGACCTTTACCCTGCACAGCCCTCGAGGTTGCTCAGTTTTCATCCATTGCCAGCTGAAGCTCCTGGAGCCAGGAGTGTATGGCTTGGCATGCTTCCTTCACATATTTCTCACAACATAAACTGTGGCAAACGTGTCCACCCATTGTAGTGTTCAGCATCTATGCAATGCTCCGATCTGCTCTCACCTGTTTCGTGGCTGAGAGAGCCAAACATGGGCTGTCCAGGTCCTCTGTGTCTTCCTGGTCACCAGTTCTTTCATCTGATGAGTGGAACTATGTGGAGGCAAGCCTGAGGGTAAGAGATTCAGTGCATAGAGGAGTAGGTTGAAAGGACAACCAGACACACTCATTTTGGACACAGACACACTTATTTCACTAAGGGACCATGCAAGGGAAAGCATCTGAAGCCTTCAGTAACTGTGAAAAGGTGCTTACAGAAACTAAATATCCTTTTGTGAGGCAAAGAAATCACAGGAGAGCAACAAGCAAACACCATCAATTCAGTCTTAGACCTGAAGTCACACACAGCTCAGCACCCCAGAAAGGGAAGGAGGTAAACGGGCATAAAATAAATAGGAGGGGTGAGCATACAGAAACTACGGAAGCCAGACTGGGCTAGAAATATTTGCAGAGCAGGGCGGACAGGAGTATCAGCGCTCCGGCTGGAGCACATGGCCAGCTGGCCGGAGTGACAAACTGCGTGTGGAGGGCACGCCTGCTTCAGCCAGCCGTAACTCTCGCAGGTGCCACCAGAGGACACCAAATTCCTACATTTTCACTCCCGAACGCAACGAATATCCTGACCCTCCGGCTGACAGCGGGGAAAATTTAATGGCTGTGGAGCTGTACCTACAGCCCTTAGGAGAATTCCAGGCCAGGGGATTTTTGGTGTGACCTGTGGTTGTTCATGTGTACCATCACACAGCAGCAGCTCCATCTCCTCCCTTGCAGTCAGAAGCCAATTTCAAGCTTACATATTTTCAGTGACTGCATGCTTTGAAGACCGGTAATAATACAGAAAATAACAGTGATTCAAACCAATGCTAGATGATTGGAGACCAAAAGCCACTGCCAGCTGAACAGATGCTCTTATCCCATATTTCCATTGAAAGAGCTTTCCAAAATTCACAGCTCTGCCAGGCTTCATCCTGACATTTCAGAGGAATATTGCAAGAATGCCATCAAGTGCTAGAGGCCTTTGTTTTTAAGATGGAAAGGCTGGGCTCTGGAACCAGCTATGGATGCAGGCATGGGCCTGTCCGTAGGATTTTCTGAACAATTAATCTGCACATTATTATTTCAAGTGATCTCAATAAATTGCAAAAGCTGCTCAGAATCAACTGGAGAAAATTCAATAAAAACACAGCAAAATACTATGATTGGGAAGGAGAAATTAAGTGCACAAATGGGTGACTTGGAATAATTGGTTAAGCAGCAATACTACACAAAAGATCTAGAGGAATTAGAATGGATCATATAATGAGTCAACAGTATGCTGCAGTTGCAACAAAAACATTTCTTTTGGGATATGTTAATGGAGTGTCATAAGTATGTCACAGAAGGTCATTATCCTGCTTTATTCCAAAGCTAAGCTTTCTGCCAAACTTGGGGCACTAGCAGTTTCAGAAAGGTGGAGTTAGAGCAGAGCAGCCAGCCCAGCAGGAACCTTAAGAAACCTTAGGGAAAGCTGGATGGACTAGGGGAGGTTCTTCTGGGAGAGAAAGAGAAGAGTGAGGACGGCTGCTCTAATCGCAGGGGGCTGTTCTAGCCAGCAGCATCTGTTTTACCTGGGAGCTCAGAAGAAAGATAGGCAGAGAGGTCCCAGATCAGTGCGGAACAGAGGCAGACACCAAACCTGCGACTAGTTTGGGTTTCATCTCAACAGGCATCTCTGTTTTTCTTACATAAGAGGGAAGATATGCAGGTGGGGGATGGGAGGGGTCACAAGTTTTGATGTGACTGTCAGTGACAGCCTGGAAACTTGCTTTCAGGTGAGGAATGGTCCTTTTAACACAACAAAGCGGCACACCCAGGAGTGCATACACAGACCACACCTACTGGAGCCAGCTTCCACAGGGTTGTTTGTACAGTAAGCAAAGGAGAAAATAAAGACTGGAGATGGAGCTTCCTTCTTGCCCATTACTCCCTCAGGTCAACCTGTCCCTATGAATAGTATAGCGAGGCTGTTCACAAATTACTGCTTTCTGGGGCTCCTGGGGACCTTTGAGGTCCTGTGATTATCACAGCTGCCATTAGATTCCCACCCCTTAGACCTGGCTTCCACCAAGCGCCTAAATAAATCTGGGCATGTCCCCATTCAGCAGAGGCCTTAAGCTTACACCTACTTTTAAGCACAAGCTTCAGAGTGGGTGTTCCACAACTTCTGCAAGCAAGGCCTTTACCTTAAAAACCATTAAAAAAATGACTTTTCATTTAGCTAAAGTCAAACACTTCCCTCAAACTCTTTGAATCTACCTCCTCTCTTACACTGAAGAAGATACCTTGCATAAGAAGACTCTCTTGCTTCCTCTCTGCTGTAATTCATCAGCTCTTCCCTGCTCCAGGGCACGTACCTCTAGGGACAGATGAAATCTAGTCCTGTTTGTTACTATGCAGAGCTGGATCTCAACAGCAGTGATAAAGGCCCTTGCACATCCTAGCTTGCTTTCTGATACTTCCCTTTTCTCTGGAATTCATACTCCTCACCCGCCCTTGCTCCCTTCCCCCTTCCCTGTTTGCTCATACTTCTGGAAAGATGACTGAAGGGTTACCAGTGAGTAAGACACTGCTGCACGTCATCGCCTGTCTGCTGCAAGAAGGGGTGAACAAGTTCGTTTGTCCACAGGTTAAAGTGAGGTTGCCATCCTAACAAGGAGCATGTAATTGGGAGACCAAGCAGTGGGAAACCTGCCCTCTCTTCTCTCTCGTCTGGAGAGTTTAATTTCTCTTGTTTCCCTCATTGCGTACAGCACTTTATGCCTGCACAGCATCTTTCAAGTGAGGATCTCAAAGGGCTTCACAGACCTTAATTAAACCTCATAAATCCCTAATTGATAGATGAAAATTCTGAGTCACAAAAAGGTGAAGTGATGTGCTCATGGTGAAACGGTGAGTCAGTTGCAGAGCTTGGAGCAGGGCTATGGCGATCCCAATCCAGTATTCAGCATCTTCCTCACTCACCAGACTTCACGGAGGACTTGGAGAGTGAGGAGCTCAACAGCTGCCTGACGCAGCTCCCAGTGCCATTCAGCCACTGGTGGGGAACAACCATCAATGGCGTTTAGTGCTGCGTTACCAGACCGGCTAAGGGTGGAGCCTGGGTTGCAGGAGCACTGTGTAACCTGGGAACAGCCTCAACCATGCCACTCCCCACTGGCTGTGACCCTGAAGCCAGCCTGGGGCTCAGGTAATGGCAATTTCCAAATCCCGAGGGGGCACCCACAGGACAAGACCAGTCCCTTCATCCTTCCCATGTGGTGGCCTGGCAGGGAAAGGCCTTCATGCCCTGCTGTATGCCCACAGGAACACAGTGCCAGATGCACCCAGGGGCCCGGGCAGGCACCCAGCCAGCTCCTGGCAGTCGGTTGGCCCCGAGCAAGTCCCATTTTTTCCTCTTTTCCCTCCCAAGCCTTTGTTTTCCCATCCATAGCACGCAGGCTCGGCAGGGCCAGGACCCTCCGAGGGCTGGGCGTTTGCACGGAGTGGCTCTGTCCAAGTCCGGCCGGGCTGGCAGGACAGCACAGCCCTGCCCGTCCCGCCCCGGTGCCAGGGAGCCAGTCCCTCTCGGTGGACATCGTCCCAGTCTGCTTTCCAATTATAGCATTGCAGGGCTGCGACAGTGTTTAATTGTCTGCGTTTTATAAACACTAAACGGCCTTGGCTGACGCCCGAGTTAATGATCCCCTGCAGAAGCGACTTTGGCCGGTTGGCTCCCAGCTGGGCCCTCACCACGCCCACCAGAAAGGGTCAATTAAAAAAAGATAGAGGAGGATAAAAACACAGAAACACGACTTAAAAGACGATGATGCACCTGAGGAAATGACACATCCCCCCCCCTCCTGTCCGCCAGTGAGCTGTGATGCTGCTGCTGAGTTGGGCTTTCCTGAGGGCAGCCAAGAGTGGTGCCTGTGCTCCCCAAATGCACCTGCCTGCCGTGGCCAGCACCAGCTGTCCACACCTGAGCGCCCTTTCTCAACCATCCCAGTGACCGCCTGGATCGGGGTCTCAATGGCAGAAGACCTGTAGTAGGACAAACAGATCAGTTCACTCACCGTGTCAAACCTACTTTTCTTTCCTCCAGGTTTTCCCCTCGCTTAATATTCGCAAAGGAAAAGACACAAACACGGCTCACCTCAAAAATGCAAACAGAATGAAAACCCCCAGAGTAAATAGCCAAGGCTTTTATGTTAATGCAAGAGTCATTGACAGCATTAAAACAAAGGGAAAATCTCTGGGTCAAATTTGCAAATGATGTAAATAAGCTTATTGAGTTTCAGTGAAGAGCATAGGCTGCCATACAGTGTGTATTTAGCTATATGTGCTGCCCTCATCCCGCTCCGCTGTGGCATCCCAACTCAGTGGCACAATGGACACTGGAAGGGAAGAAGATGACACTTCAGTATGATTTTGTACAAATCACCGCTAAAGCTCAGCATTTCTATTTTAAAAAGAAAGAGAAAAAAAAAAGAACAACGAAAAACCCAAACAGGGCGAGTGCACAGCTGCAAGGCGGCCTGGGTAATTGTGCAATGCTGGGAACTCTTAGGTAGTTAATAATTATACTCAACCTTCGGTCTAGTTCCTAACAACACCCCTAGGCGTGTCGCTCTTACAGAATAAGGGCACACGCCCTGCTGTGTCTCCTTGCTTAACAGGAACACAAAGTACAGTAGTAGGAGGTGTTTCCTTGAACTCTGAACAATTGGACATTTAAGGATTAATTACTGTTAAGGAGCTTTGGACTGGCAAACACACTAACTCAGCTCTTGGCTGCGTCTCCCAGCCAAGTTCTCTCAGTCATCCTAATTAGACATTCTGATACCATCTTTAATTATATGATCTCACATGCTATTTTTTTTACTTCTTCTTTTTTATATTCTTCTTACACTGAACCCCTGTCTCCCCCAGCACATGGAGAGGGCAGAGCACAGCGGGGTGAATCGGCGGGCTGGGGAAGGTGCCGGGCTGGGAGCTGCTCCTCTCCAATTCTCTTGGTGCAGCAGCAAAATCATGCACTGTTGGGACCCGAGGCGATCGGGACCCGAGCTCCCCACACTGCTGAAAACACCCCAGGTCTTTCACAAGAGGGAGGAAAGCAGTGAGCCTGCCACAGCTCCCTCACTGCTGTGGGCAAGATGGGACGCATACTGTATTTGTCAGTATTGACTGCAGCCTGGCTGGAATAATCCTGTGCCGAGCGATATCCCACGCCAGCCGCAGCGAGTGCGTGTGTGCACACATGTATACACACACACTCGCTCTCCTGTACACACCTTGATCTTGTTGAAACAACAGGAGGAGCACAGCGCGTGTTATTAATGTTTTTCACCTCTGTAAACATCGCATTGCTGGGGTGCAGCTCCTGCGCCCCAACATGCAGCACCCAGTGGTGCTGTGGGCCTGGCACACTCCCATCCCCCCTTGACCCAGGGCCTGCCAAAAGCTGCTGAAGCTGCTTCACATTCAAACTGATCCTGTTGGACTGCAACATCTCTCCTAGGAAGGGATCTGGCTACATCCGAGAGTCGGGAACCGACTTCACCTTTTTTTCCGTGTGCTGTCATTAGCTGCCCGTCCTCCAGCAGCCCCTGTTCCCCCAGATAAAGGAGGGAAGTTTTGGGCTGTGTGCTTTCAGCTGAAACGCTGCTCTGCTGAGCTGGAAACTAGGTATACCCTGAGGTCAGCCGAGGTTCACTGAACTAGGGAACTCCTTAAATGGTATTGTCTGAAAAGCCATCACCCTCCGTTTTCGCAAGCAGCACAGGGATAGATGGGCAAGTTCTCCCTGGGACTCTTTTCTAAATGCTGGACTTCCAGCCTCATGTGAATGTGGGGGCAAAGAGGCAGCTGCAGCCGCTCTCTGCCTTTCCCAGCGCCAGCCGTTCCCTGGAAATGGCTCCAAGATCCACCCCTGCCTCTACCTGCCAGAAGAACTGGTTGGCCTCAGCCGGGAGTGTGCGCGGCTCCGTGCTCGCCCCATGCTCCTGGGCTGCTGAGCCTGGCGCGCATCCTGCAGGGTCTCTGCCCTGCCCCTGCTGCTCTACAATTTGGGCTAGCCTGTGGGCCTAAGCAACCACTGAGTGCTTCACCTCCTCCTCCAAAATCAGGGGGCAGCGAAGGAAGGCCTGACTGCCCCGCAGGCAGGCAGCAGTACCCCACACAGGGAGGAGCCCTCTCCTCCCTGCTCCTAGGCGTTCCTTGCTGATTCAGAGTCAACATAATGGGGCTGAGATGGCGCCATTGATCCTGCTGGGCAGGCGGAGCCGCTATATGGTAGGGATTAGTAATGACTTTCTTCCCCATGGCACCAGGTCACAGGATTTAGCCCTTTGTACAGCCCCACGGTGGAAACAGTCTGCCTCCCTCCCTGCCACCAGGAACGTGCCTGCGGAGCTGCCACTGGGCCTGGGGAACAGAGAAATGGCAACAGCTGCACAAAAAAATTCAGAGCTGGAGCCATGTAACAAAAGAAAACCAAAATTGGAACCAGACAGTCACCGGGGGGGAGGACGGACCTACCCTCCAAAGGCAGCCAGCCATGCTGTCAGGAGGTCCTTCCTTCAGTCCTCTAGGACAGGGAGCCCTATGCAATCAGGGACCTCCTCCAGCCAGCTGCATCTTCGAGGATCTCGAGTTGCCGAGACCTTCGTGGTACAGCTCGTGCTCTGTGCCACCACAGGACAACCTTGTTCCTTGTAGCTGCCTGGGAACAGCCTGGCCACAGGCGACTACAGCTCCAGCAAACCCCTCACCTCCACCAGGACACCTGGAGCAGGGGGAAGAAGATAATCACTCCAGGATGAGCACACATCCCAGCTGCAGGTGCTGACAGAAGAGGACACCCAAGGTCGAGGGAAGCACCTGAAGCTGATGTTTTGAAGGCATCATTCTCCTTTCCTATTCCCTCCCTTTTACCACAGGCAGTGTCACAGGCAGATCTTCATTTCCTCAGCTGCCAGAAGCGGAGACTGTAATTAGATAGCAGTATGGCCTCAGAACACTGCTCAGAGCAGAGATTTAATCACAGTCCTTGTGGCTCACAAACACGGTGTTCAATCAGAGGCCACAAAAGGCAGCCAACATCTCCCATCACCCCCATGACCTGTAGCAGCCAGGGAGGAGTGAAGGGTTGCAGCCTCCCCAGCCAGCATCAGCCTAGAACAAAGGCTGTGGCACCCAGCTCCTGAGGCATGAGGCTGTGGTGCTGCTCACTGCTGCTCCTGATGGCCTGCCCCAAGCTCTGGCGTCGAGGGGTCAGAGCAGGGCTGTGCCTCGCTAGACCATAGGGCAATCTTAGATGTGGAGGGCTCATGAGCTCACCTGTCCCCTAGATCAGTAGAGACATTCATGGGCCTCTGGCATGTGGGCCTTTAAAGCCCAGAGTCTATCACTCTACCCTCCTTAACATGAAACAAACAGTTTCAAAACGAAATCAAGTACGTTTCAGAGTGGTAATGGGATGTAAGCAACTCAAACAGGAATTAGTGAATTCGAGCATCCAGTGCTTGAATAGCTTGAGCTACCCAAAGGAAAAGAACTGACCTATTTCCTCCCTTTGCCCAAGCCCAGCATCTCCTGCTGTGGCCATTCACATCAGTAATCACCAGCCGGAGTGTGTGTCATCATTGGGAACCTCTAATGAATTTGCCTGAGTCTGGGAGCCCAACCAGGGTTACAGAAAGGGGGTGGGGGGCCAGAGGGAGCCCTTTGCTCACTTGATGGATTGTGCCTGACCCATGAGCTTACCTAGGATCATCAGCTGTAGATCCTTATTTACCTTTCCAGGGAACTTGAAAAACTACTTCTGTCTGAGAGAGGAAAAACAGTAGGAGAGCCTGCAAAAGGCAAAGAGGCAACAGTTCCTGGCACTGCCTGTGGACTTGCAGAGTCATTTGTGGGATGCAGGATCTAGATTACAGCCATGTAAGGCCTGTCTCCCTCTCTTCCTCCACGCTAGACTGTGGAATGGAGCATGCAAAATAAAAAGGGAAATCTGAGACTCACACTGCATCAGGCTGAACAGTTTACATTCTTGTCTGCCATGATATCCTCCTCCCAGCTTAGTCCTTATCTGTTTGACCTTGCATAGCCAGCATCGAAAAGGCTGATATTTAGTACAGAGGAATTATGGAGTGCATAAAATGAGATGGCCCTGCAAAGGGAAAGAAATATGCTCGTAATATGTTCCTTCAGGACTGTGTGGAATGAAAATCAGAAGCACAGAATGGTTAAAGTTGGAAGGCATCACAGGAGAGTGTCTAGTCCACCCTTTTGCCCAAGCAGGGTCAGGTAGAGCAGATTGCTGTGATCCATGTTAAGTCTAGTTTTGAATGTCTCCAAGGATGGAGACTCCACAAACTTCCCTGGTCAACCAATGCCAGTGTTAGACAACCTTCACAGTGAAAAAGTTACTTTCATGTCCTCTATTACAAATTGTGACCATTACCTCTCATCCTGTCACTTGGTACTACTGGGAAGAGTATGATTATATCTCCTTTGCTCCCTGCCCCAGTCAGGTACTTACACATTTCAGTAAAATCCTCCCTGAGCCTTCTTTTCTCATAGCCAAACATTCCCAGCTGTCCTGGCCTTTCCTCACAGCTTTCTTCATCAAGGAAAATCTTCCTGAGTTGTTCTGGATCTCACTACCCTGGAACACGCATGAAAAGCTTTCCTTTAAACCTCAGCCCTATGAGAGGGTGCCAGCAACTTCCACGCAGCTGATAATCCGTCTGCACTGGTCATTGTCCTGGCACTGGCCAGGCACTGCTGAACAGGGGCCTCGCTCATGCTGTGTGAGATTGAGCAAAAAACACTTGTTATGACGATACAAAATTTCAGGACACACTGACATCAGTAGAGTAGGACCATACAGTGTAGGTTGTTATTTGTTCTTTTTTTAATGCATCATTTTTTCCATTTTGGGGTATCTGATGCACTAACCATGTCACTGTTTTTCTCTGTCACATCCTTCCCACATGGCAGTGGAAACATCACTTCAAACCAGTATTCTGGATGCCCTCCTTTTCCCCACACTCCCACTCCAGCTCTGCTTGCCATTAAGCTTTCTTCAGATTTAACACATGCTTGTTCTTTCCATTGGCGGCAGAATTTCTGCAGTGTTCCTGTAGCTGCTCCTGCAGGTTCTAGGTAAAATTTTAGAAGTGAAAAAGAAAAAAATCACCAAAAGCCTTCATCTGACAACTTGGCATCCTCTGGCACAATATATTCAGGCAACTCCTCTGGGCTTTCTCTTGCCACAAAAGCTCCGTCCCAGGTGGGCTCTCCACTCCATGTAAGAAGAGCAGGCTACCCACACATGCTGCCTGGAGAGAGGAGCCAGTGCTTCAGTCAATAAGAAACATGACCACTAGGGAAAGTGCAGAGATGAGTCTCCCATTCTGGGAAGGCGACCAGCAAAAGAGAATGGGGAGCCTCTTTTAATTCTCATACACACTAAAGACACCATTGGGATGTATGCTGATCCTGATGGAAGAGGTTTTGGTGCAGATGTCCCTCACCACCTTTCCTGCAAAAGGAATGGATGATCTCTCTTCCAGTTCGACTCTGCCTACCCTGTGGTGAGATACAGATCACCCCTCTCATCACAGGGTTAGGGCATTGCAGGGTAGAGAGAGGATGAGCCTGTTTCAGAAGGAGGGGAAATTCCCTATGTAAAATGATCTAAACCAAGATCAGGATGTTGGGAAAAACATAATTTCCATGTCAATGTGGTAGAATTTGGCCTCCCACAGCTAGAAGACTGGTGGAGAAGAGTTTACTCTGCTGTGCAATTTCAGCCTTCCAAACCACGTTACAGTAACTGCTGTGGACATTCCGGGGTCCACAGTTAATGATGAGCAAAGGCAGTCCCAACCAGCCAGTGGTGGGAGAAGGTCAGGCAGGAGGCTGGGCCTCACAAGGAGCCTTTGCAGTCAAGCAACATTAAGCCTCTCTGAAGGGCGCTGTCAGCAAACAGGAGCTTAGGGAGCACTTCAGGTTGGCAGGAGGCAAGCAAGAACATATCCTCCTGTTAGCCTTTTCTTTGGGAGGGGGCGGAGGAGGTGTACGCTGCCAACTGAGCTGGTTTGACAAAATCGGGGCTGGATGCCTCTGTGTGGCAGTGTAATGGGAAAGCCCTTCGAGAGGCAGGAAATCCTGGAGGCACTCCCATTGGAGAAGGCTTGTGTGCAGTAGGAGATCAAATGGGGACTCCCCCATGCCTGAGGCCCAGTGGAGATAGATATTAAGAGATGATGCTCCTGAGTCCTTTGACATATTTGCTTGTAGTTGCCATGCCCCCCAGAGTATGTACTTTTTCCTTCAGCCATACCAGGACAAGTGCATTTAGGAAAAGCTTCCCATAAGCTCTCCCTTACTCCTCTGTCATCCTTGACCCTGTAGAGAACCCTAAGGCTGGGTCCTGCTCTACAGCCCAAACCCTCCTACGCTGATTTTATGTCCTCTTTCCTACAGGATGGATTCCTGAGAGCTGAGCTCATTTCACACAGGCATGTGCATGTATTCCCTCTTCTGGTGACTGATACCTCCAGCATTCCCTATAACTTCACAAATAGTTTCCATACACCAGCCTTATAACTTACTCCAGCATCTCTCATCTCTTTCCCGGTGGAACTGCGAGAACACAGGTGTTTTAAAATAAAGCAAAAACCCAACATGAAAAAGAGGGGGGAAAAAAGGGACAGGGACAAGCTGGAAACCAGAGCAGACATTACTCCTAAGGAAGTCCATGACTAAGGAGCAGCTTGGTCTGGTGCCAGCTTTCCCAGCAATGATTCACCTATCTCCTCCCCTCCACTGCTTCATTTTAAACTTGAACATGACATCCTCCACTCCTAACGTGATATATCTGAGTTCCTTCCACTCCAGAGGCTGGATGTTTCCCCAGGCAAGCAAGGGAATTCCATCTTAAGCTCCTCCTGGCTGCCAGTGAAGCAACCATGCTCTCCACCCCAAGTTTTCAGAGCCGAAGCTTTGACTCCTGGCTGAGGAGATGGATTTAAAACAAACAAACAAACAAACAAACAAACAAACAAGTCATCTCAGCATGTATTTTCTATCTCTATCCCTTTGCTTTTTGAAGCCAAGACAGAAAGATTAGTGCATTATTTGCCTTTTAGCCGAGGTGGGCTGCTCTGCTAGCCCTTTGTTGCAGGTAACAGCTGTTGGGATTGCAGCTGCTCTTACGAAAGAAGCCTTGAAAAGTGCTGCAACCAGGCACCTGGCAATGCTGAACCCATTTGCCCACAGTGAAGGAACATGCAAGCTTTTAATTGTTCATGGCAAAGGGAGCTTTTTAATGACTTCAATTAACAGAGAGAACTCCAGTTAGTTCTTGCTATACAAAAGTGTCCACAATGTCATTAAAACGAGATTTACAAGTGTCATAACTCTCAGCAGCATAGTCAACAATACAGCCAATCATTACAACTGAGCACCAAAAGAGAAGGGGGAGAACATCATACCACTGAGGAATTGGATGAAAAGAAAGGAGCATGGGGGGAGAAGGTGCAGAGGAAAAAAGAAAAGTCATTTTTTCTTTTCAGTCGAAATTGATTTTATTCTACAAAATGCTACTCAGTTAAAATTGTAAAAGCAAAACCATTTTAATATGTTCTTTCTTTTGTAGCAGCAAGCTTTCTCTAACAAGCTTTTTGTTTTAGTGCAAATACTGTAGGCCTGTAATTCAGTAAAATAACAAGAACAGAAAAGAGACAACACCGGAGAGAATGCCTCAGAGCTGAAATTCCCCAGGACTGTAAGAACAACATCAAGATCACTACGAGCAAAGAAAAGTCCCACTTCAGCAGTCATCTTTAAGAACCTCTGTGGCAGAAACTATTTCACTGCAGACAGAAAACAAAAAAGAAAATCCATGATCTAAAACTTTTGAGGAAAAAAAAGATAATGGAGCCCCCAAACCTTCAACAATCCTCATGGTCACCTATCAGTCACTGAGGCTTCATTTCATTTCTGATACCTGCTTCACAGTAGCAAAATGCTACTGATGCTTTCAATTTGTCCCAGGTGAGTGGAACCAGAACCAGGCCCTTTCTGTATCTGAGGATCTTAAAGTAGACTTTAGTGACACTAATAACTTATCGCTCTAATAAAGATGCACTATCCCTTACTGATGTTACTTTGAACTACACAGTATATCGAGATATATACAACAGTTTATCCTCTCACTGAGCAAAAACAATTGGATACCTATTTTCTACACATTTTAA
The DNA here is from genome assembly GCA_013397895.1 of Origma solitaria. Lineage (NCBI taxonomy): Eukaryota > Metazoa > Chordata > Aves > Passeriformes > Acanthizidae > Origma > Origma solitaria. Next base: position 557,077 of record VZRL01004713.1, read on the forward strand.
TATGGTTTGAACATCAAGTAACCACAAACAAGAAAGTGGAATAACCCTTTAATCATACAGGATAGAAGGGGAACAATTAAGTAAAACAGGATGGGATTTTATTATTATCTTGTATTCTGAGATTTGTCCTGAACTCCACCTACTGTTCACAGAGGAATGATAATGCATCTTTAAAAACATCTCTTTTTACATTTTATACAGACAACAACAAAACCCAGATTCTTTTATTTAAGAAACAAAAAAAAAAAATTAGCCTAAAAAAAAGAAGATTGTAGTATTTTTAATGCTTTCTTTATTATATCCAAGTCTTGAACAGAAAAAAAAAATATGTAAACACGATAAATAAATAAGAAATAAATGTATATTGTTCCCCCCACCTCTTAAAATGTTTGACTTGGCCACCCTAACAAACTTGTGTCATGATAATAAGATTTCTTACATTTCAGAAGTCTGTTTTAGAATGAAGGAAAAAAAGCAACGAGGAAAAAAAAAGTCAACAACCAAACACCAGGAATGTGATTTGGGAGGATGTTAAATTAATGGCAGGCAGATCTGCTAGAGCAGGCACAAGACGGCTGCCTGCCAATAAATAATAAGAGACCAGGGAGAAGGGATGTGACTTAGGTTTGTTTTCATTTTGTTTTTTTCTTTTCATTTAGGATGAAGGCCAGGTGGATCCTACATACAGTAAGCAGCAAAATTAAAGGTTCAGATGAACTAAATAGATCATTTAAATAATAATTATAAAAACACAACAGAGAGCTACTGTCCCCAGCATGCTGGTCCCAAATCCCATCACACCACAAGTAGATTGAGACTTACCCAGTCTCCACACCTACAAGAAAGGAATATACGAAGGCAATGCCACAACTGGGAAAGGGGAAGGAGGAATAAGGGCAAAGCTGGAATGGCAATCATCACCTAGAAGTGGAATGCTTCCTTCAATGCAGCTGCTGCTGCTCCTCCCAGTTTGGCATTGATTAATTTAAGGTGTTAGGAGAGGCTTTGTTGGGCCAGTCACTAGGGGCCTGACCTGACACCAGCTGAAATTCCCTGGGCCTTTTTCCATTGACTTCAACAACTTTGTCAGCACTAGTTTTAACAGCTCCTACATCCCCACTACATGCAGAACAGGGAGACACTACATTTAGGAATTGGCAGGGAAGGTACTCATGGAAAATACCATTTTGGGCACGGGAATGACAATCAGTTCCCAAAGAGCCCACCAGAAAACCTGAAAAGAAGAATGCAGGGCCGGACCAAAACGTCAGTAAAGTTGTACCTGCTGCCAGAAACTAAACAAAAGTAAGGCTGATCCACAAAATACGTAAGGCCAGAGACCAGCGATCCCAACACAGACATCCTCTGAGAGACCTGAGGGACAAAACGGGCAGGCACAAGGGTATCTAGGGCTTTTTCCAAACAGTAGAAAATAATCCTCTTTTTGGAGCAGTTTCATGTGGCTCCCATCAGTATCATGGGTCAGGAGAAGGGAGCATCTTGTTCTGTCTCTGAGGTCAACGACCAGGCAGGAGGCAGTGGGTAAGGACCAGCTGCAGCTCATTTTGGCAATGATGAAAATTCAGTGACCAAAAGCAAAGGTAGGTTTTCTGTTGTTCCACCAGTTAGATCTGAGGAGGCACCCGACTTCCTGAAACCCCTACAAGGGGTGGATGTTCCTGATCTTACAGGAGACAGCAATCCTCGTCAGCTAGCCCCAAATGCAGCTGCATCATTTTAGGATTCACCCACAACTTGTCAGCGTTGTGTTCTGCTCAAAAATGGGTGGAAATGACATGCAGAGACATTTTGATAACAGTTTTAGATTCTCAGTCCAGAGTGGCCCAAACAAGCATTTGGCAAAATGGAAACAGAGAAGCTGCAGTTACACCTATAGCGGTATCATCTACATAAAACCCTAGGAAAAAACCTCTGTGCTAAGTACAGGACATTTAAGATCTACTTTATTAGAAGTTTTGATATACATGTAAGGACAATAATACCCTTTTACTAATTTTACTTACTGTGTAAGCTCAGTTTGAAACCCCTAGCACCAGTATAAGGATGGAAGTGTTTAAGCAATATAGAAAAAGCCTGAATCCAATCAGCTTTATGAAACAAAAAGATTACTCATGTCTTTATTTCTGGCAGGTTTGGTAAATACCTGGGTTTAAAAATAATAGTTATAATAAAAAAAACTAAAGTCTACCTTTAAGAGCCAAAATAGTGTCCCTTTAAAATGATTCCAGAAGTGGGCAGTGGCCAGAGTTTGAGGGAAGCCAGCCCTGCTGAGTAAAGGTCCAGTTCCACAAGAGTGAACCCTACTAATTCCTAGCAGAGCTGGCAGGGACTGCAGCAGTTTTGCATCTCATAGGACTAGCCCTATAATTGTATGTTGCATTTCTCCAGGTCCAGCCTGAACAAGAAATACCCTGGTTTTGGTTGATTTTTTTTAAAAAAAACGTTATATATATATATATATTTATATATGGTACAAAAGAAAAAGACAATCTCACACCAAAATAAATAGCTGCCACCACAGCTTCAATAGGCAGGACCAAACAGCTATCTCCTAAGCGGTTTAGCTGGCAAGCTGGGCACACCTAGTGGGCACAGGGTCAAGGCTGGTCAGTGCCCTGACATCAACAGTTGAGCTTGGCTCCAGCTGGAAATAGGTTACACACATTTCTGTTTTCAGTAGTGAACGTCAGCACTGGAGAGCTTGTGCCCACTGTGAGCACTCAGTAGTAGCAGTCAAGCCCACAGGCTAGAGAAGACAAGGACCCAAGACTAGGGGAAGAGCCCTTTGGTTTGTTTCTTTGCCTTCAGCCCTATCAAACACAACAAAACAAGATCAATTGTAATGCAAAAAAACCAGAGGCCAAAGACCAAGGTGCAAATAACGCTAATCAATTTTGCTCAGCTGTCAATTTGTCATTTGCCAGAGCTTGTCAGAAGCTCTGTTTTAGTTCAAACAGGTCAACACTTGAACCATGCCATTCCTGCCTGGTCAGGAGCTGGGGCCTTGTGGCCTGTGCTGTGCTGGTGGATATGTGCTGCTTTATTTCCCAGCAATGAAAAAATCAGCAAAGGTACAGCCAGCTAATTTCACCTTCTCAGCTGCATGCCTATAATTCTCCATCCAAGATTTATAGTCATGTGGTTGCCACCTCTTTTAGTACCCCGTTCTGCAAATATGGCCAAGGGGAGGGAAAGATTTACTAACAGGAAGAGATCAGCCTCTGAGTCAGGAGCGCTGATGGGAAGGAAGATGTAATATTCCCTAGATAGCAGGCAGCCCCGGAAAAGTAAACAACAAGCAGCAGATTGATAGCCAGCAAACTAGGGTAAAACCCTACCAGTGACACTGCTACGTGCCAGCCCAGCAGCTTTTCTGATGCTACTTTGGCCCTGAGATGCTAACTTGTTTTTTTGAGGAGCCCAAGGGGATAAATACAGCTAAACTTTTAAAAAGAAAGACTTCCACATGAGACTTCTGCTGTCTCTGTGCCTCCAGCTGGAGATTACAGGCTCTGCCCTTGCTGCTGAGCTCTTGGGCTCCTCTTGGTCCCCCTATCTCCTGGTCCTCCCAGCTGTCACCCTCCTGTCTGGGCAACCCTACATGTTTTTCAGAGCTACTCCCAAGAGGAAAGATCCTAACAAGACTTCAGAGTTCAGAGCAGCTGGATGAAATGTAATAGGATCGACAACATTGGAAATGATAAGCAGAGAGAGAGAGAGAGAGAGCACGCAAGAGAGAAGCTCTAAGATCAACTAACCAGAATGATTTAAGCACAGAGCACAACCAATCAGGTCAATCCACAAAGGAAAGGGATGACTAGCAACTGTCTGCAGCTCGCCTTCAGTCCTGGCCAGGAGTGCTCCCTGAGACCCCTACAGCCACAAAGAGGTTTTCATAGGCAGTCCCTACAGAGGGGACATCACCCTCTCCAAACAGCCCTGGCGTGTCAGTCCCACCCTTGCCGTTTCCTGCCTCCAGGGAGCTGGCGTTGGTCCTCACTCTCCTTCCTGGAGCTGTAGCACTTCCCCATCCTTGTTCTTGCTGCCCTTGTGCTTGAACGATCCTGTGCCTGTCTCTAATCCCGTGGAGGGGGCTCCCCCCATGGTGCTGTGGGGGATGTAACACACTGGCAAAATGGGGGGCTGCAGCGGGATTACAATGCCAGCAAGGTGGGAGAGTTCAAGGAATCTGAGGACTGGTCCCCGCTGCTGCTGCTCCTCCGGTGAGCTTTGGAGCAGGACTCAGAAGGGGAGAGAGGAGACTCCTGATCCAACACGTTAGGGTAGGTGAACACCAAGTTGGAAGAGCCAGGAGTGATGGCTGGTGTTGAGGTCACCACAATGGGAGTGTTGAGTGCCTCCTCCCCATAAAAACCTCCAGCAATGCTGATGGGCTTAATGACAGACCTCTGGGCTTTGTCAAGGACCAAAGAGGAAGATGGGATCTCTTCCTCCACAGGCTCCTGCTTCACCACCACCGCTCCACTTGCTCCAGTCCGAACGCTCTGGAGGCTGCTGGATGGTGGGCTCCGACGTTCCTCAGGGCTGATTTTGCACACAGGGCTGTGAGCCACCAGCATAAACTCCAGCTTCTCCTTTTCTTTCTGGAGCTCAGCAATCTCCTTTTGCAGCACTGACTTCTCCTCCTCCAGCACTTCAGTTTCCTGCAGACAAAAGGGGAATAAATAAATAAAGGCTCTGGAACTACTCCTCACCTGGAACAGGGCCACCAAGTCCAGATCCCATCTGACATAGGCTGACCATCTGACCCCAGACTCTTCACGAGCCAAGCAGGCACCAGGTCATTGCCAGTCGAGCATCTTGTGTTTCATGTGTCTGTTAGTAGGCTATTCTCAAACTTCACCAATCTAAGGGCTATAAATAGCCTCATGAACTTGCCTTAATTTTCTGATGGCCAGGTTTTGCCACTTTGTCTTGACCTGTGACTTCAGTCTTCTCCCTTGCTCTCTGCCTGACAGGGTAGTGCATAGCAGTCTCTAAACTGTTTCCATTTTATTTCTGTAGTGCATATTCCACATAATGTCTGACACTTGTCTAACTCTTGCCCAAAGGACTAACACTGGATCATCCCTTGGTGCATCCTACCACTAATACATTTACCTTTCCCACAGTCACATCACGCTGATGGCTCATAGTCAATCGGTGAGCAATTAGTACTTTCCCATGTCAGGATCTCATAACTTCACAAAACTCACACTCAGTCCTTCAGGCTATGACTTCCCACTTTGCACACTCCTCTCACTTCTATCACTTTAGTCACTATATTTCTATAGGATGTCCTGCCTCCCCTACACTGAGAACACCTCCTGATTTGAGGCAGCAGCACATTTCACTGGTGTGCTTTCACTGCTGCTGTGCTCGCTAACAAGATCATTGGATAAAACCAGCCCCAGGCTGGTTCTTGACCAGGAGCACTGGAGCCTTTCCTTCACCTTCTTTCAACACAACCCATTCTTGTCTTCTCTTCAACCAGTCCCTTACCCATCCCTTGGTTTTTATGCTCAGCCCTACCCTCTTTAGCTTCACTAATTATTACTCCTGCAGCACCAGGGCACACATCTCTGGCGTGCTTCCTTTTTGAAGGAAATCAGTTACCCTTCCCCACTCCACCCCAAAGAAAGGACAGGCCTAAAGGATGTAGCTTTGATAGGTACATACAACATCTGCCTTGTTTTCTACTGCTTTCAGATGGTCCTACCTCTTCTGTGCTTTTGTCCTTAAAGCCTGCCTTCAAGGCACAGTGTTTTTATTTCCACTTATGAAAGGAGATGAGAGTCAGGGAGACTTGTGCTAGTTGAGAGGCCAGAAGGGAAGAGAGCTCCTAGGACATTTTGGGCATTCAGCAAAGGGAATTTAGGGTCCTGAGCTCCAGTTCCCCTCATCAGCTACTGCTGATGTGGGAGCAGTACCACTGGGCAGCCTTGGATGAGGAAGGCAGAGTGTGTCTGAAGCATCTTCTTCGACCATGCCAGTGGAGGAAGAACAATGCCCTTGGAGCCGGTCTGAAGGGTGGGCGACAAGGAAGAAGGAATGTATGCAGAGCACGTACCGCCTGGAGTTTCTCTGTTAGCTCTCGACGCCTGTTACGACACTTAGCAGCTGCCAGCTTGTTCCTCTCCCTCCGGATCCTTCGCTTCTCCTCTTCCTCAGGCGACAGCTGTGGGCAAGTGCCAAGAAAATCCAATCAGATCTGAGCAAGGCATTCCTTTAAGTTTGTGAGGATTTAACCGCAATGCAAAGGAAAAAAGCCTGATCCAGCAGGATGCTGAGCACTCCCCCTCGTCACTGATGTCAGCACAAGATGAAAGCACACAGTATCTCTGCCTGCACCAGGTCTTAGCAGAAGGGTGAGGAGAAGATGGAGCAGGGCACAGGGAGAAGATTGTGTAAGAGGACAGTGAATCTGCACCAAGGCCAAACAGATAAAAGATGCTCTGATTATTTCACAACTTGGGTGGTACGTTAAGCAAAACCAGAGCACGATGTTGTAAGTGCCTCTTTCTTGAAAGAAAATATCTACTGCTTCCCACACAAAAATAGTTGTTTGCTTGAAGGTCGGGGATGGTGGATAGGGGGAGACAGGGAAATCAGCAGAGCTCCCATGAAGTCCGTGAAGCAACAATGATTTATACCACCCAAAAATCTGACCTCAGATTTTTGAGCACTCAGCGAGATAACACACTGCTTCTTGCATCAGCTGGCAAGGCTCCAGCGATATCAAGGGCTTCCTGAGGCCAGCTGACATCCTCACTGATGTAAATCAGGAGCAATTCCATAGAAACCCATCCAGCTACGCTCTTGCGAAACCAGAGGAAGTGAGCAGGAGCTCACAAGACCTGGTCAAGCAAGGCCTAGCTTTTGGGGTTTGAGACGAGGCTCTACAAAGCCCAGCAGCAGCAGACAGGTTTGTGGCAGGGCCAAAGGCAGGCAGCAAGCACAGCAGGGCACGGAGCAGGCGAGCGCGGCCGCGCTCCGTGCTGCGGCAGCCGGCGTGCGGCAGCTGTGCCGACAGACCAGCACGGGCATCCAGCGGGAGCCGTGCTCAGCCCTGCACCCCAACCTGGTGCCCTGGGCTTCAGGCTCACCCAGCCCCTGTGTGCTGCAGGGCTCTGGCCTGCTGACTGCAAACGAAAGCAAAACCCTGACACCTGGCAGAGCACGTGTCAGATCTCACAGAGTGCCAGCAGAGAATGGAAAGAAACACCTCTTCAGAGAAGCTCCAGTTTTAATATCTTCATGGACTGTTAATGTCACACGAGACATTCACTGTTTTACTATCTTTTCTTTTTATTGTTAGTTTTACTCCAACCTCAGCCTGGTTTGTTTTGGCTTGCTCTATCTCCCTAATTTTGATGTTTGCAGTTTCAGTGAGTTTACTTCAGCCTCTGGGCATTCAGCTCGCTCATTTCTGCTTTTTTCAGGATCTGATCTGTGCCTGTGATTTCACCTGCATGTAACATGAGCCCCTGGATGCTCACTGAGCAACACAAGCAATTCTAGGACTGCAGGACACAGGATTTAGGCACAAAAGCTTTTCCATCAGCAGCTCACAGTGTCCATCTTAGGGCAGGGGGTACTTTCATTCTTCTGGGAAGCATCTTTCCCCCAGTAAGGAGCCCCTGCAGGCACTGCTCTCCCCACTACAGCTCTGCCCACTCACTTCCCACCCCATATGAGTGCAGGGTAAAAAAGTATTTTCACACAAGTATCAACAGTGTGGCAAAGCACTGAGCATGCACATAGAAGCTATGCTGACTTGGGGCCTCTGTGTACAGTTTTCAAGAGCCCTTTCATGCTCTAGAAGCACAGATCTCATTGAAATATGTTTGGAGCAAAACTTCTGCTGCAAGGGCCTTCAGTAATTTTAAAATTATCTGTTTTGGAGACTTTGCTTTGCAAAAATCATACAGATGGGGCAGAAGCCGCTAATCTGGATGTTCTTATCATTTTACCAGGTCCAAAAAGGAATATTCCATCAGCGGTTGCTGGATTTGTTTGAAAGCAGTTGGACTTGGCACTCTTTGTGCCCCTGCTGTATGCGTTATCCATAGCTTGTCCAAGCCCAATACGTGCATTCACTGTCAGGAACGTTCATCAGAACAGGCTCTTTTCATAAAGTGTTACACAGAGTTTTCCAAAAAGGCACTCTGAGGTGGTGTTGAAAGAACCAGCCGTGGAAACCTGAGCCAAAGGGCCACAGGAAAGCGCCTGGGTATGCCTTAGCACGTGTCTAATCAAAAGGACTTGGCTTTGAATGACCCACAATGAACGGCTTGCAAACAAGCCACAGGCCAGGAATTGCTTGGCAGGCATCCTTCAGCAAATAACTCTGAACAACAAATAAAGCAGAGAATATGGTGATCTCTTCACGGCCAATTTGTGAACACAGAGGCAGCATTTGTCAAACAAATTAGTTGTTGCTAATTATTCCTCCAGTTCTGGTGAGACCTTCCTTGCCGTTGGACACCAGCCCTGCACGAAGGGAACTGGGAAGTAGCTCCAGCTGGTGGAAAAGGCTGGCATGTACCCGAACCACCATGGCTACCCGATCCTTCCTCCCAAAAACAGGTCCTCAGTGCACCCATACCAGCTCCCCACACAGAAGTACTGCTAAACTCTGACTTTCACCTTTTAGGTCTAAGCCAGACAGCAACTCCACATAAAATAATCGGACTGTGAATCAAAACAGATGACGTGGAAGTAGAAGTAGGGCTGGTGAGTCTTATTAGAAACAGACCTCACACAACAGCATGCGCTCGTGTACGGAGGGTGCGCACTGTGTCTCACTGCGCTGCTCTGCAGCGACCCACACAAATGCTGCTTGGGAACAACTTGGGGAGATCGAGTTTAGTCAGATTTTTTTTTTTTTAAGAGAAATCAGCCTAGCCCTGTGAATAGTTGTTCACCAGACAGCCCTGGTGAAGGCTGATTCTTACTACGAAGAGAACAACAGGGCTGATTTCCAGAAGACGAGATGCCTGCACCTAATCCACCGCCCTGCGAATCCAGGGTCCTGGCTTGATAATCCCATCGGGGAGTTGAGCACAGGGCAGCAGTGGTACAAGCCACCCCATATGACAGCTATTAAAACACCTCTGGGTTTGGAGCAGAAAAATCTCTTATGGGATCCCAACCTCACTGCTGCAAAAAGATCAAGCGATGACACGTTTGTAGTGGGAATGTGGATTTAGACCCTGGTCATCCAGAAGGTTCTTCATACTAGAGCTGAGGTGCTCCAGGGAAGCTGCTCCTCCCTGCTTGATGCTGGCTGGTACTGGGGGTATCACACCAATGGAGACTGGAGCAGTGCTAGCTGCTACAGAGCTGACAGAAAACACTAGCTGATGTAATTTAGGCGTCAGATTTGTAAAGGGCCTATATGAAAGCTGATCTGATTTTGAGGCGGTTTCCTTCTGCCTGGAGTGGCAGAGACACTCAAACTGAAACCCGGGGCTCAACTTCAGAGTTTCACCTGCTTTTGAAACCAAGCCGCAATGCGGCCTGGTGGTGCAAAGTGTTTGATGAAGATTGGGCAAATCTCACCATACAGTGAGGAAGCAGCAATAAAAGTCACCCTCCAGCTTACACCCTACACCACCCTAAGAAGCCCCAGCACGTGTACAGCACCAGGGGTAGACGTCAGTGCTCCCCTGTGGCACGGGGAGATCTCCAGAGGGGGCGGGGAGGAAAATCTCCGTACATCTGTTTTCGAGGCACTCCCAGCTGCTCTCCCCACTGCAGTTACCTGCTCATCTCTCCGTCTCCGTCCCACGGTGGTGCCGATGGTTTTGATGACACCAGGACGCTGGAGGGCCGTGTGTCCGGCCACTGAAGACAGCGGGGGCAGCGGGTGGCTGTAGGGGTGCGAACGCGAGTAAGGGCTTGACATGGAGGTGATGACGGTGGGCTGGACCATCCACTGCAGGTCTTGGCTGGTTGTGATGGCGTTGATCGTAGGGATAAAAGCACTGCCTGATCCTGGCATATCTACTCGAAATTTCTAGGAGGAAAGGCAGAGGAGAAAAGGGACGGAGAGAAGAGAAGAAACCGTCAGTGAAAGTAGAACACAAGTGGTTACTCCGAAACCAGCTAGGCCCTCAGGAGTGGCACCAGTGAGGATCAAAGCAGCACCTGAAGCAAAACCACGGGCAGCGGGTGCCTCTGCAGCATCCCAAGCTGCCCCTGCCTGCCACAGCCCCCTGAGGAAGGCACTGGGCTCAGGCACTTCCCTTCCGGAGCAGCCCTGCCCTCTCCCAACCCCCTTCCTCTTCCCCCACACACCTCCCCAGCATACACTAACCCTGCCTCCCCTCCCAGGCACCGTCCCCACTGCTGCCACCTCCTGCCAGTGCCCACCACTCTTTCCGGCGTGGAGCAAAAGGGGAATTAAGGAGTTTCTAGAGAAATACTTCTCTTCAAGCCCAAAGAAAAGGAAGAGAAACTTCAGTTCTGAAATGCTGTTACCAAGCAGAGCAAAGCCGCCTTTTACCAAAGGATTGCCCTGAAATTTGGGCTTGGTCCACAGAGGGTTTGGTATGGCAAGAACAGCAGCTTGCTTCTCCTTCAGCAGCTCTGTGCTCACCGAGGAACCCGGCCCTGGGATGGTTACGTGCGAGGATATGTATTTTAATAGCAGCCTATAAAATAGGTCTTAGGATTCAGATCGGACAAGTTCCCTGCAGCTCTCTGCACTGTCTAGACAAAACAAGGCAGCAGTAAAACCAAGGCAGCAGGTAATGATCGCCTCCAAAATACATGTACACCTTCTTTCAGACAGAGGTAAATCCATCTGGATAATATGCTGGCGCTAAATTGCAAGGAAAACAATCGCTTGTCCCCGGAGGGGGAAGCAGGGGAGAAAGAATGTTTTTGTCTACGCTGAGCTCCTTCAGGAGGCTTTCAATGGTTAGACTGGAATTAACACACAGACAGGCCTTGCTCCAGCAATCACTGTGCAAGGGGCAGAGCTTGCAGGACCCGCAGCTGTCACCACCACTGATTTGTAAGCCCTGAAACGATTCCATGAAAAATGTGCATTCTTGGTTCAACAACCTAGCTTCCCAGAGAAGGGAGAGCCCTTGCATCAGCCTGACCTCAGCTCAGGTAAGCGTCCCAGATAAGGGACACCACTTCAGTGCAGATTTCCTTTTCAGGGTGTGCCTAGTCAAGCACCTTAAGAGCTTTGTTAAACCAAGGCTACTGCAAATAGTATTTCACATTCTGATACCTCCAGCACTTCAGGCCACCATTAGCGAGCTGCCAGCACCTGAAGACCAGGAGATCCAGTCTGAATACTGACAACTGCCAACTTACACCTCTGGACAGCTCAAAATCTAATAAGGGATGAGAAAAGGAAGCAGTGAGTCAAGTTAAGCAGGAAGGGGAATTACACAGCAAGGATGACACTGGCACCAAGACCATGGCAAAACCCCCAAAAGGACCTCAGAGATTCACCTGGAGCTTGAGACCAACACAGCGTCAGCTCATCCCACGCTTTAGAGCGCATGTCACCTCTCTCAATCAGTTACAGAGGCTCAGAGCCACAAACTGTCAACACTGCATCAGAATTTACGGGTGCAAATTCCCTCCTTTGCTCTGCCTGATGTAGGCTGTGACCACATGGCACAGAAGAGGATCCCTTGGTGCCTCCACAACCAGAACACAAGAGGACCTTAACCTCACAGAAGGGAGGAAGTGCGAGACCAGTTGAACCACAAGCTCGGCTCAAGGGATGTGAGCCCTACTTCCAGATCCACAAGAGGCTTCTATCACAACCTTTACCTCTCTGTGCCACCCTCCCTTCTGTACGCAAAAAGCAGAGAAGAAAAGTCCTGTCTTCTCTGCAGGGACACTAGAAAGCTATGACTGCAGAACATTCAGAGACCTTCTGCTGCTTTGCCATACAGACACCATTTGCACTCCAGAGCAAGACTTTGCCTCCAACACACAACATGCTAAAAATTCCCATCAAGAGGTTGTGACAGTCAGATCCATCACCAAATCAGCCACACAAAATACAAACATTTGACACAAAAATCAGGCTCCAAGTCATCGATAAAGCAAGTACTCCATTTCCAATCACTCCTGTATTCAACCTAGGACCCTTCTCTATCACTAGTGCAGGTCTCTCGGACAGCAAAGGGGAGCTGCTCAGTTCAGCCACATCGCTCTGCAGCTCCACAGTGCTTGCTTGCAGACCTGGGGGGAAAAGACCAGTTCCTCTCTGTGCCATGCCCCATCTCTGCCACCAGCTTCCCCCCTAATAACTCAAAATATCTTAGAAATAAAAAAAATCCCCCAAACCTCTATTCTGTACTTTCCAAAGGCAGTCATTTTCCTGGATAACTAATTAAGGGACACACTGCTGCAGCAGGCTTAGTCTTCAGATACTGTGTGCTCTGTCTAACACCAGGTTTTACAAGCATTGCTTTCTGACTTATCAGGCTTTCCCCACATATCTGGCTTTCCCTGGTAGGACGCTGCACCGGATCAGCTCTGCTGTGCCAAAATGCTGCTGGACCCCCACATTCTGCACAGTGGCCATCAGCTCCAACCCCTGGGATGCTCCTGGTCACAGTGGCAGGCCCTGAATTCCCTGCCACCTCCCCTGCTCCTTTGAGTAGCAGCCTCCTCACACAGAAGTGCCAGACCTTTTCCCAAACTGCAGCCCCAGCTTTGCTCTCCTCATCCCTCCTCCTCTCAAAGAACTTCAGCCCCTGGCAGCACTGCCAGCCCTCACCCACCTCCCCATTTCTCCTCTTTCCAGACCCCCTCCTGCCTTCTCTCACAGGACACTCACAGCTCTCCTCTCCTGACCCATGAGAGGCTCCTGGAAGCATCTCTCTGCCAGCTCTCGGCTCTTCCTCTCTCCAAGACATTCAGAGCACTACAGAAAGATGTGGCGATAGGCAGATTGCAGGGCTACACACGCAGCACGCGCTCAGCCACGAACCCACCGCTCTCCTCCTGACCCAAGCAAACGCAGATGAAGGTATCATTAAAAAACCCCAACAACTAAACAGCAAACAGAAAGAGTCCTGTTATTAAGAGTGCCAAGAACTGAGGTCAGTCTGTGCTCTGCCTTAAAAATATGAGGTTGGATGAGAGCCTCCTCAGATCCATAGTCGGGGGAGGTTCCAGCAAGTCCTGCCACAGGCAGGGACAGACTACATTAGCAGCTCACAACTTAGCAGAACAGACAGTACAGGAACATTTCAAGCTTTGGCTTTGTGGTTCCTTTCTCTGCTTTAAGGTTTCTATACAGCACCCCATTGTGTCTTTTCCCCATTCTGGACCTTCACTGACATCTGTAACTAAGTGCTGAGCAGCACCAGAAATCAGTCGAGAAACGAGTGTTATGGCTGGGAAAAAAACCAACAAACCCAACAACAAAGCAACCAAGAAAACACTAGAGCATCTTCAACACTACTCAGTTATCAAATATAGGGTCTATGTGATAGTTCTTATAATAAATACAAGGCCTTGATGGTTCTCCTATGTTGAACATCTCCTTGAAGAAAAACTGGACACAGTGCTATGGTATCTCAGGGGAAAGTTGACCGCTCTGAAAGAGTACACAAACTCTGCCCATTAAAGTCTCTGTTTACCACATGGCAAGTCAGCGATTAGGAAAATAGCATGACACGCTACTTAAAAGAAAAATGTTCCAGTGCTGTGCTGTATGGGAAAAAATAATTAAAAAGCATCAAAGTCTTGGCTCAGAGACACAGTTTCCATTTTAACATGTGACTGATGCATCTTTTCTTGCTTTTGGGAAAAAAAAAACCCCAATAAAGAAAAAATTTCAGTAATGCATTTTTTCTGTAGTGATAAAACTTGCAGATCTCCATAGACCAGAATCAGCAGAACAGCCCGACTGCTAGGGTAAAGGCAACGCTTACATTTGATCCTAATCTACAACATCTGTAAGGATCAAGGGAAAGACGGAGCACAGGGCCTTGAGAAATCTCCCAGATTCTTAAAGAAAACATTTACGCTCCCCCTAAGCCAACGTCCTGCTCAAAGCCCTGTTCCAGATAGTAACCCTAGAAACTGGGCTCTGGTCCCCGTATCAAACGGCACGCACGCGAGCTGCCTGGGGAAGACGTGGAGCCCCAGAAAAAGGGGAAAACCCAGTTATCGCTCCGACTGTGACAGCTCAAATATGAAGCAGTGACGGAGTTTCACGACCTCCAGCAGCAAGTGCTTGAATCTAGCGCAGCTGTTAAATCACAGGAGGAAAGGGAGAGTGAGGATTTGCAGTTTGCCGGGCGTTTCCAGCTTCTCAGCTCCCCTTCCCGCTCCCCCACCTTGTCCTGGCATTTACTGTAAACCAGGGAATAAGCTTTAGCTGAGTTAGATTCCCTGGAAACCCCGGACCGCAGCCCGCAGAGGGCACCAGCGAGATGCGTTTGGAGCAGGCGGGGAGCGGCAGCGAGTCATTTCTGGTAAAACTTCTTTAATGTGAGGAATGTCACGGGCTGGTACGGCTGGCAGAGTTTAAGACTGGACTTCTTTCCCTTTCTTTTTTTTTTTTTATTCTAATTATCCTATGACTCCTTGATGCGAAGGCTTCACTGTGCTCACACTGCCAGTTCACTCATACAAGCCACACAAGAAATAATATTGTGAGAAAAAGGGGGGTGGGGGGGAAGCCCAACTCTGAAAAAGCAAAAAAAGAGTGAGGCTGGGCCAGCTGATGTAAACAAGTTATGAAATAACCCAGGTTTGTATAACTGGCCCGATTGTGTAATGCCTTCCCCAGAAGTGGTGGATTTAGTCGATCTAGACATATAAGTAATTCCAAGGTATTTTCTTAGGAAAATGAAAGGGGAAAACCCCCTAACCACACGACTGGGCTTTCAGGTCCGTGAATTCACGCGGCTTCCACAGGAAATATCTCCCATTCCCGAAGCGCCGCCCGGCAGCGGGGCTTGCGTGGGGAGCGGGGCCGGACAGCGCGGGGAGCGCTCCGGCGAGCCCCAGCAAACTCCCGCTCGGGAAAGCCACGGCCGGCCGGAGAGCGGCCGGAGGCTCCCGGCAGCACCGAGGAGCGGGCGGGCAGCGCGCTGAGCAGAGCGGCACGCCGCCGGCCTCGGGGTGCCAGCGGGGCAAAGGCAAAGCGAGTGTCAGCTCCTCGGAGCCAAAGTTTAGCCGGGGGAGAAGCGGGCAGACCTCTGCAGGCGCTGGAAAGACCCAGAGCCCACTTCCAGCCATCCCTGAATATTCCACGGCGGCTGGAACAGCTCCGTGAATAACTCGGGCGGCACCTCCCAAAGTCCCAGCGAAGCCGCCCAAAGTGCTCCGGGCGAACCCCGGGCACCACCCGGGCAGGGGCGGTGAGCGGGGACAGCGAGAAACTCCCGACGAGAACAAAAGCAGGAAGGAGGAAGAGTTCGGTGCGCCCCTGTATTCGCGTTACCGACCTCGGAGAGGAGTCGCCCCGAGGAGCC
>VZRL01004713.1:574688-589249 GCA_013397895.1 Origma solitaria
CCACCACATCAATAAAACAAGCATTGGACTCGCCTGTTTTTTATAACATTGTTAAACGAGTTTTATTTTTATTTTATTTATATTTTTGTTTGTTTTAATTTTCTTTTATGTTTCTATTATTTTGTTCATTTTGTATTTTAGTGGCTATTACTTTTATAATTTTAATTTATTTTCATTAACTAAGTTTTTTATTTTATTTATTAATATTGTGGGCTATTTATTATTTTTTATTTTCTTTTTAATTTTTTATATTTTTCCTATTTACTTTTCATTTTATTTTTTTATTCTTTTTATTCTTATTTACATTTGATATCTATTCTTACATTTATTTTCTTCCTCCCTCCTCCCCTCCTGCCCTTATTTTCATTTTTTAAAATTTCAGATTTGTATTTCTTTTTATTTTTTAAATGGGCTCCTCCATTCTCCTAGGATCTGGCTGTGGAGCCACTCTAGGCCTCCAAACCAGAGTATGTCGCAGGAACATCAGGTGACAGCCCTGGGCTTCCTTACAGTAAAAACTCGTGGGACAAGGACCATAACAGCGTGCCTCGGGTGGCTCTGGCACTGCCAGGTCACTGACTAGCACAGGCTGGAAGGTGGCAGAAGCAGACAGAGCAGAGCCATCCACACGGAGAACGCGGGCTCTGAGGTGATCTGCAGGGAATACAGCAGTGATGCTACTTCGCAGATTGTTTGAATGCCACTCTTAGACATGAAATGTGTTGTTTCCACCGTCCCTGGAGGATTTGCCCAGCCCTGGTCAAGTCCTTTTTGCTGGTAGGGAGGGAGAAACCATCTAAGTTCAAGCTATAAAATCCCATTTAAGCTGTCTCACAGACAAATAATTTTCCCACAGAAGCCCATCTAAAAGCCGTGGGCTTTCCTTCACCCACACTTGTGCACTTTGGAAGGGAGAAGCAGCACCCATCTCAACCCTGGAGCCTTCGCGGAACTCTGAAATGAAGCAGCCCATCAGTGCTCAGTCTTCAGAGCTCGACTATTTTTTAGCACTGAGCCAGGATTTGCAACTAAAATTCCTACCGATGCAGTTTAGTTTTCAGCACCTTCATTTTCCAGGCAATTGAAATTCTCCCTCCAAATTAGCTGGCCTATTTCAGGCAGCACCTGACTTTGGGGGAGGTGGGGAAAGGGCTGTAAAAATATTCCCATGTTTCCAACTCGCACTGCATTAGGAGTGAGGGGTGGGGAGGGGGAGAGGTGCCCCAGCAGGCGCAAAGAGGCTGTGACGTGGTTTTCCCCTTGGGTGGCAGGTGATCTGCACGTGCTGCTTTCTGCTGGAAAGAGAAATTAGCTCAAGATGTGAGAGGAATCAGGCTGCAGCTGTCAAGAGATGAAGAGAGAAAGGGTAAAACAGGCGTCAAAATAAATAAACCTAACAAAAGCAGTGGCTGGGTTTTGGCTGGTCACCGCCCTTGGCTCTGCCTCCCCCTCAGGTGGAGGATGCTCCTGGCTCCGAGCTTTACCAGATGTTAGGAACCACTGCCATCACCTGAGGTCACCAGCCCTGGCTCTGGTCCTATTTCACATCAGGCTGGTGGGTTTGTAGAATCCAGGCTGATAAACAGCGAGAAATGCAAAAAAATATTTGGTGTAGGAAGAGACTGATGGCCAGAAACAGGGAAGCAAGATAGGGGTGCTGGAACGTTAGTGTTGAGGCATTTTGCAAGAGGAAAACAGAGGTGTTTTTCATCTTTCCTCCTAGAATTGTTTCTATACTTTTTCTTCAGCAGTTCATTAAACCTAAACTACCTGTTCTCCTCATATTTCAGCTCAAGCCCATTTCGAGGTTGTTTCCAAATATTATCCCAACATAATTTTAGCCCATCTATCCTGTCCTGCTGAATTTGCATGAGACCTAGTCTGGGAACAGCTCGTTTGAAATGACATTCAAGTGCTGCTTTAATATTTGGCTGCAGTTAATGCGGATGCAATTAGTTGACACTTGTAAATCCTCAGGTTAAAAGCCCTGTAAGAAATGCAGGAAGCTGAACGCACACCTGAGGCCAAGCCCTCAGCTCCTGTAGGGTGATGAACCACTCTACAACAGCTGGACTGGCACCACCTTGCCCTCCCAAAGATCCTGACCCACACCCATCGGATGTGATGGTGAAGCTTTACCGTGTATTTACATTGACTTCACCGGAGTTCCTTCTGCCCTGAGAGTGCAAAACCCTTCTGGCTACGATGGGCTCACAGATGCACAGAAGGGATGGGTATGTCTCATTGGGAAAAGAAATATTCAGTCTGATAGAGTCTCCTCATTCCCATATCAGCCCTTTTTAATACTTTTTATTGTTTTGGATCAGAGTAACTCAGACTAGCCTGGCTCGCAGTGCCCCAGACACATGCATTTTTAATCCACATCCAGACCAAGCTGCGTTGTGCAATAGGCTCCCTGCTTCCAAAAAACAAGAGATAACATGTACGTCTGCCTAGTCCATTCTTGCCTGAACCAAAGACAAATTAAGACCAGCCCAGGTTCCAGGGCAGGAGAGGATCATTGTAAGGCAAATGAGACCTTGGCTCCTCAAGCTTCTCGATTTCGGCAGCAATTAGGAGACTGAAACCCAGACCTGGGAATTCTTTTGACGGTGTTTTTACGGGAGCGGAGAAAAAGGGCACTTCGCGGCAGCTTAGACTTGGCCCTGGGCTAGCACGTGGCAGAGCAGGCAGTGAGCAGCTTCTTCTCCAGCATCCCCAGCAGTGCCGCTGCAGCAGCCACACCGTGCCACCTGCCTGCGGGCTAGATCATTGATTTTTTAATTAGTAAAAAATGCAGCCACGATTCTGTTTCTCCTTGCTCTTCTCACAACCCTTAAAACATCTCCTGTGAAGAAGCATGCAGTAATCACCTTAAAAGCGCCTTGCCACCAGTGTTGGAGAGCCCGGGCATGCTGCGGCTGTTCTGAGGTGGGGCAGGGAAGTTCCTGGACTGAGGGGTGGCTGCAGGAGAGGTGGGACTGCAGCTGCTGCACACTGGTAGGGTGTGGGGAGCTGCAGGACAGCCCAAGAAAGATCACACACCTCTTCTCCCCATACGATTCCTCATGTCCTGATCTAAAACTTACTCCCACCTCCCTGGAAATTGGTGTTATCTCAGTCACCGTACATTATTACACAAATGACTCTTTTGCTTCCTGAGACCTTTTCCTCGAGCTCTCTGGAGAAGCAGTGTACACATACTCAGGGCTCTCCAGCCCTTCCTGACAATTCTACTTTCATCTGTGCGTGAAGTCTGCTTTCATATTGTCTCTTTAAGTGCTAAGAGCAAGTGTTTTGATGTTAACTTCTGGGAACGAGCTCTTAAGCTACCACCTCACGCTTAATTACAGTTATTTATTAAGTACTCCAGCATATCCAAGGGAGAACGGAGGTTTTCTCCTTCAAAGGGCTTCTGGATGTGGTTCGTTAAATACTTTTTGCCAGGCACCGTGCTTTTCCTACCAATGTACTCTTGGACCATGGAGCCCTCTCCCTGCTGATAGCCCCAAGGCACAGGGGCCACGGGGGCCCCCTCCAGCAGCACAGCGTATCTTTAGGGCAGGGAGTCACTGCCCTCAATTGTTCTCAGGTGACTGCAGCCACACTCCCTGTGTTCAAACACGCAGCTGGCTCTGCCCCACATTCCCAGCAGGACGAGTGCTGCCATACTGTCCAGTTCAGGGTGATGACACTAATGCTGCCACTCTTACTTATGCCCCCAGGAGATGCGGTGGGCATCATTTAACTCTTTTCCTGTCCTGGTACAAATGAAAGCCTGGGACAAAGCCAGATGCTGTGATGCTCTTCCCTTTTCTGAAGCAGGGTTTGGTGATGCTGAGGGCCTGGGATGCAGGCAGGGCAATGCTGCAGCAGGATAGGCACCGGATGCCCCTGGCACTGCTTCGTCAGGCTGGTGGCATGGCCATGGTGTGGGAGCAGCAGTCAGAGTCCTGCTGGCTCCTACAGGGTCAGCTCTGCAGAGATCCCAGACAAGGCCAAACACTACTTCAAAGCAGAAACAGCTTCAACCCTCTTAAAATGTTCCAGAACAAAGATCCTACCAACCCACTGAGCAGCAGGTGCTTGGGAACAAGGGCTTATTCGGAGTGATCATAATGCACAGTTTACAGCATTCTGCTGGTGTAGGGAAGCAGAAAACAGCTTCAGGAGATCTCTGCCTAGGGACGAGCAAGCTCACTCCTGGCCCCAGAGTATACGGGATGTGAGAGATGGGAACAGAGATCCCATGAGTCTAGCTCTAGACACCTCTTGGCACAAGATGAACAGTCTTATCTCGATACCTGTGTTTGTTTGCCCAGCTCCAAACCTGTTCCAGCAGCATGAGAGCGTGCTTTGCCCCGCTCCTGCCTCCTGCAGAGACACCACCTCTGGTCCCAGAAGCCAAATGGCCCAACGAGGCTCATCCACTCTGCAGCCCAGGGACTTCCCCAAAAGATCACAGGCAGTGCTGCCAGCATAGTCCTGGCACGAGGTCTTTTTTAGGGGATGGGAGCCCTGCCCTGCAGAGCTTAGACCTCAACCTTTCCTGACTGCCCTGTCTGGTAAGACATTTGAATGTTTTCTTTCTGTATTTTGTGGACAGGGCCTCAACAATCACATTTTCTTGAGTCAGAGCAGCGGAAAGGCCTGAAAAGCAACCTTAGGAGTAGAAAAACGCACCCCTGCCAGCACCCCCATAGCTCAGCCGGTCAGATGCTGAGGGTTTCTTGCCTGAAGTGCTCCGGTGCAGAGAGGATCAGGCCACAGCCACGCTGAGGAGGGGCAGCGAGCCCTGTGCCCCTGCAGCTTGGCATGGTGGGATGGGCTCCGGCCAATGTCCATGCGTTGAGAGTTTCCGAGGTTGTTCCCTGGAACACGCGGTGCAGGCCAAGCGGATCACCCAGCTGAGCTTATCAGACAGCTCATTGTTCCTGCCTGAGTGATTCAGCCCCACCAAAGTGCTCCCTGGCAGCACTGCGCCGAGGAGGAGGATGAGGAGGAGAAGGAGGGAGGTGTTCGATGCACACAGATTGTTCTCCTGATAACGGGAGGCAGATAAGCGCACAGGAGTTATTGGCTGAGCTCAGATCTAGTTGAGGCAGTTTGACCTTTCTGCTGCTAAGCCTGCCTTCAGCTGACATGACAGACTTTGACACGAGCACTCAGGGGAATGTGTGGCCGATAAGGGAGACTTACTTTCCCCACCAAGTAATATTGATTAGCGCAGCGCCTGCAGACACGGCTCCAGGCACTGCTGGGGTTTCAGGGAGGGAGCAGGAGAGACAGCTGAAACGCAAAGTTAAATGATTTGTTGACTGAACCTGTAAAGTGTCCTTTCTGTCTCCTGCCGTAGCGACCTGTGCACTGCTGAAAACCTTGGAAGGAGGGAGAGGCTTTCCAGTCTGGGCAGTGGCACTGGAGCTGGCTGGTGTCCCCGCGTGGCCTGGCTCGTCTCCATCCTGTGGGTGTCTGTGCAATCCAGTGCCTCCTTCCATCTTCCTGAGCCACCTCGTCCTCTGGCATCCCTGGAAAAGAAACATCTGTTAGGAGCACTGATGCTTTTGGAGAATTTGGGCATTTAGGACTGAAAATGGACCAAGGATGCATCTGAGCACCTAGGAGGGGCTCTTGCTCTCTTGCCATCCAGGAGAGGCTCTGCTCCAGCAATCCATCTGGAAAGGGTGGCACAGGACTGTGCCAGTGCCTGACACCCGGGGAAGCAGTGTGCTGGCATTCCCATTTGGCTGAGGCCCCATCCCCTGCAGACCCATGGACACAGGTCTCTGTGAGCCTGGTGATTCCAAGGTGGCTACAACGTTGTAAGCCACTATGGAGCATGGAGTGGTTGGATTTCAGCTTCTTGCTGCCTCGGACATCTTGTTGGTGGCATCTCAAAGCTGAAACTTAGCTCGTGCTGCAGAGGGTGGCTGTCTGGAGTCTGACTAAGTACACTTAAACACCAGCAATACTCGCCAGATTCTCTGGGACATGAGGTGGAGACTGCTATTGTGCAGTGCCGCCTTAAAGCCCCGGTCTAAACACCTCCCATAACAAACTCCGGGCTTGCTCAGGAATACAGAACGGGGTTTTGGAAAGCAGCAGAATGATCCAGAAGCTTGAGTTACATACAGTCTATGACAAAGGCACCCTAAGTTATTTTGAAGCTAAGCGTGGTATTACATTAACACCAACACCGAGTCCAGGAAAACCTACCAAGTACTTTTAATGCTGAGCTAGTTTGTGGAGGATTACAAGGATGCTCCCACCCTGGATGTTATTGAATCTTTCCACCATGCCCTGCACTTCTCTTT
This sequence comes from Origma solitaria, assembly GCA_013397895.1. NCBI lineage: Eukaryota > Metazoa > Chordata > Aves > Passeriformes > Acanthizidae > Origma > Origma solitaria. The sequence goes on from VZRL01004713.1 coordinate 581,003, forward strand.
CCTCTGCGTTTTTCCACTTGCTACTGTGTACAGAAAGACAAGGAAAAAGCAGAGATTTTCCACCTGAGGTCTCAGGACAGGACCAGGAGGTGCTTGCTCTGAAGAAGTGCCCACCTACCATCCTTCTGGCTAAGATGTGGTCCTGGGATGTGGTCCTGGGATTTGATCCTTGGGATCATTATAGAAATTCATGCCAGCCAGAGCCAGCCTTGCAGACTTTGAGGCACAGGGAGAAGTTTGGGGACCCTCAAGCTCCTGGGCTGGCTGGGTGCAGGCTGGTCCCTGTGGGCCCTGGGGGCTGCAGAGCCCCGAAGGCGGTGGAGTCCTGCGTTCTTCTATTGTGCTGTCCTCTGTCAGATCATGCTGTGCTGGCGGTTTGCAAAGCTGTCTATTATCGGCACGTTAATAACCTTTCACAACGTTTAATTACTTGGAAAGGTAATCAGTCTTGTGGTAGTTCTTTAAAAAGCATGCCCATTTCACTTGCTCTTGGCACAGAACTCTGCTTTTTTGTCTTTCATTCTTGCAATAAATATGTTACAACTGATCCTGCTCCCAAAGGCAATACCTATTTGTAAAACAAAGAAGAAGAAGATTGCTCCCTGCCTTTCTGGGTACCAGCCCTGCAGCCGGGTGCCACGCCACAGATCTCTCCTACCAACACCATGGTGCAGAGATCCAGGGACACTCCCTGCGTTCGGCTTTTTTAATGGATTCTCATTTTAAGGTGCCTGGTTTGACACACGCAACCAGGTACTCAGGGCCAAACTCTCAATTTCATTGCCAGAGCTGGCGCCGGCGTTGGCTGCACATGAAATCACATCCAAGAAGCCACATGCGAGTGGCCGGGCCCCCTCTGCTCAGTCACTGCTGCCGGTACAGGCTGCGACAAGCTGCGATGCCCGAGGCTGGGGCTGGGGGAGGAAGCAGCAAGACCTAGCAGCTGCAGGAGAAAGACAGGCAGAGATCACTCAGGTGGGCGTGAGGGCCACCAGGCTGTCTCCAAGGACAGCAAACCATGACCTTGTGAGAGTCAGGGGCTGAAGACCACCACTAGCCACATCTCTGCTGCATCCAGCACCGCAGAGAAGTGGTAGGTTGCTCTTCTTCCATGCAAGGATGCCACCACTCGTGACAGGAGGCAACTTGTGCACGTTGCCTTTGGGATCGTGACCCTGCGCTGGAACCTGCAGCAACCATGGAGGTTTGGCCCTCTCCTGGAGCCTGCCGCCTGATGGCTGCCTCCTCCTGAGGCAGCTTGGGACCGCTGCAGAGGCACTGTCAGCTTCCCCATGGCTGCCCCTTGCCAGCCTGGGCAGCCCTGGGAGCAGGAGCCAGCGGGACAGTGGCTCTGCCTTGGCACAAACCCCGTGGGACTCTCGGAGAGGGCACATACATGTGCACACATGCACAGCTGCATGCACACATGCGTGCCCGTGAGCCCACAGGGACCTGGTGTGTGAGAACCTGCTCAGTCCATGCCAGAGAGCAGCCCTGGGGAGGAGGAACAGCACATCAGGCTCAGGCTCCCACCAACCATGGCCACTGCCTGCAGGAGTGGAAAGTATTACACTAGATTGATTAAACGTGTCCTTTTCCACTGATGAACTCTGTCCTGTGAGCCAACATTTTCCACTTCACTCATGGGGGGTACCCACTTTTGGGGAGAAAAGCAGTAAATGGTGTCAGAAAGAAACATTATTCATGAGGGCAGCAAAAGCCTTTGGCATTTTCTTCCTTTCTCCTTAAGGACAAATTTGTCAAAAGACTGAACAAAAAGCTCACGGGAGTTTTTTCAAAGAAGACTCTCAGCCTGCAAGTATCCATATGTGGAGGCATAGGTGGAAGCCTGGTCCCAGTTCTGCAGCCCATCCATGCTGGTGTTTTTCTAATATTCTTGGAAGTCTTGACAGGTTTGTTTTGTTTTGTTTTCTTTTTTCTTTTAAAAAGCGCAGCTTTTAACAGCCCTGGGGCAGAAGGCTCTCACTTGCTAAATCACAAGGTTTGCCACACTGAAATGTAGGGACGTGCCCGCAAACGGGAACTGGCTGTCTTAGCTTTTGTTCCTGACTGTTTGCCAGAATCCTTAAAACAACAGGAGGAGGTTCAGCCACCTAAACATCCCTGCGCTCGCCGGCTCGGGGAGGCTGTAAACACAGGCATTAGCATATCAGAGCCATGGTTGTGTTTGCCAGCAGCACAGGCAATCCCACTGCCGGTGGCTTCGGTGGCTGCAGGACAGAAAGGGGCAGGAACACCTCGCAGTGCCAATGGTGTGCCCCTCCTGGAGCAATGGTGGGATTCTGTGTCTCTGCAGCGCTTGGTGGCTGCAGGCAGGAGAAAAGTGAGAATTTCAGGAAACACCATTCAGTGCTGTAATGTTAGAAATATGGTTATCCTAGATTTTAGAGCCAGGTAAGAGGTGATCCCCATGCTGCCCCACCAGAGACATGCTGACAAGAATTGGATTTGTACCAATGTGATGAATGGTCACATTTTTCCCCTCCCGGCTTGTTTGAAGAACAGTGATGAGAAAGGACAGCAATGGACCAAAACTTGTAGACCAGAACAGATAATTAGCAAAATGCTGCCCTTAAAGAACCAAAAACCAACCTCTAGTGCAGCCAGTGGTGGTAAATGCTTCCTCAGCAAAGACCTAGCCCTTAGCTCTCCATGCCATTCCAGAGCTGTATGTTCTTACTTTACTTGGACAGCACACCTCAGTCCTCCCTGCAGATATATGGAGACTTCTGTTTCAGTCACAGACTTGGAGAGAGACCAGGTGCACACCTCAGACCTTGCCTACAATCATTTCTCGGCCACCTCACTGTTATGCTAATGTTTATTTAGATTGGCGGGCGGGGAGATGACCTAGCAAGGGCTTGAGAAGCTCTTTTAAGGTCCATCCCTCAGCTGGGCTGTCACCGCTGCCTTGCTGTGACATTTGAACCTGGGAGGTCTGGGGCAGCACTGCATCTCTCCAGGCTCGAGCCCAAGGTGCTCAACATGCTCCAACTCCCTTCTGTCAGATCCAGTTTCCTTCCTGTGTGCCCCAACCAGGTCACTTCAGAGTGATTGAGGATTTCAACAAACTGCACTGCTCACCTCAGATTCTGCTAGGTACAAACGCTACAAGCATCCTCCAGTCTTCACCTGAGCTCTCAGCACCAGCATTCCCTCAGGTTCTCCTCCCTAAGTCCCTGCACACCTTCGAATCACTGAGGAGCTCAGGAGCTCCAAATTGTCCTTTGTCTGAGCTTTGCACCCCTCCAAGGTCTCTCTCGATAAAGTAGATGGGATGCAGCTCAACTCACATGGCACCTAGATTTTTCCTCTACTCTTCCTGACCATCTGCTCCTGAATTTTCACCACCCCCTGGCTCACCCAACTGGGAGGCAGCACCCTCACTCCTGGCTCTGCCTCAACCCCGTCCCTTGTATGAAAGCTAATGAGCGTGTGCAGGTGTGTGCCCACCCCTGAGCCATCCACTTGAGTTTGTAGGTCCCACGAGATGGGTGAACCAAACCTTCCCTCACAACGTCACGGCATTAGGTTATAAAGTTCAGCTTGTCAGTAAGTAAGCCAATCCCACCCACGACTTCTTTCCACATAATTATGGTTCACGGATATACCAGGAAAAAAGGAGAGCCCCTGCCGGAGATGCTGACGTCTTTTTCCTTTCAGGTTCAATGGCTGCTTTATTGCGGTCGGGTTTTCTTTCTCCTCTCCGCCTGGCCTTTCTCTGACTGGAACTGTTCCCCTCCAAAAACGTGGTGACTTTTGCTGAAAAGCAATTCTGCCACTTCTGTAGTGAGGCAGCGCTCACGAATGGCACAGTGGTAGTTACGGGATGTGTGGTTTACCTCAAGACGTCACATCTCCTCCCCCTGGAGACATCAGAAGGGTTATTGCTCAAATTCGGCTTCAATTCTATAAAGGAAAAAGGCCCTGTGACTTTCACTACTACTTTTAATGTTCTAAGAAACCTTCACGTTTCCCCATGCTGCTTCAAAGGGCAAATAGCTGAGGCACAAGATGCTGCCTTTTGGTAAACATACGCGTTTGAAGTGCGGTCTGAAATCCCATGAGTCAAACTGCAGTATTTCCTACCTAGGGAAAGGAATCATTGATTTTGTTTTGGGGATTTTTCCCAGGTGAAAGTTGGTCAGAAAGAAGGACTTTGAGTATCAGATTTGCACTTTATGTTCTTAAATACTTTTGGAGAGCAACAGGAGTGAAATATCTGGCGTGCCTTTCAGTGCCTCTTTCTGTGCTCAGCTGAAAGATGTCCCTGAGGGGACACTGCCAGGGACATCCATGGCCCGTGTAGGAAAAGAAGGCACCATGCCGTGCCGTGGCAAACACCAGCCCAGCAAAAGCTGGGCGTGAGAGGAAAGCTGTGAACCCAAGGGCAGGCAGGCTCGGTTGTGCTGGGCACAGGCGGCACAAGGCTGAGTTAGTGCACACTGAGAGAGCTGAGAAAGGAATCCAGAAACCAGGCTAAAGAAAAAATGACACAGAACGTAAACAACTGCCATCACCTGTGCAAACACCGCCACTCTCATCACCTTCCCAGAGGCAGTGGGGAATGGGGCAGCGTTGTCCAGCCAGGCTGCTGGCGCTGCAGCGAGGGGTGCTGGTGCTGACACGGAGATGCACTGTGAATCTGGGAGCCCAGCTGCTGCCAGCCACCCCGGATTTTGTCCTCTCCGTGGCCGTCCTGGCAAGGACAGCTCCTCTTTTTACTGACAAGTCATCCCGAGGCTTTAACAACTTCCCCTCTCTGCAGCCCCTTGTTGAGCTGAACTAGTGCAAGCGCAATGCTGTGGCTCCTTGGGGCGTGAGGCTGTGCCCATACAGCAGCTGATGTGCTTTCCGTGAGCCCTTTCAGCCTTGAGTGAGCCACAGTGAGTGGGGTCTGCAGGCACCACTCCCGAGTGCTGCCCACCCAAAGCGGTGATGGTGTGGGGAAGGGCAAAGGTTGCAAAGGCAAACACATTGTGGCCTTTTGATCATCTCAGCTTTGAGAGTACAGCTGTGGTGTCTGACCAAAACCATGAGTGAGCTCCCCTTTGCTAAAAGTGTTTCTGATTTCCTGTATGGTGCTCAAGGATGGGGTCCCCAAGGGAGGCACAGGGTTCCCTTATCTTTATATAGAGATACACTATGCCCGATGAGTGCAGGGTTTACTCATGGGTACCTTCCTCCCGTGTGCCTCACCATGCTGGGGCCTGCCCAGGAAATGCAGCTGGTTTCCTGCTGGCAGCTGGGCAGCACCTCCTTCACTGAGGAGCTCAGCTGGTTCCCCTGCCCATCGCTCCAGCACCAGCCTCTTGGGCTCCTCTGGGAAGTTTCTCACTCGTGGGTAAAAGTACTCACCTAGGGGATGAGCTCAAGGGGGTGCCCCTCAAGTGTGGAGGGAAAGGGACCCAGCCTAGGTCCGGCAGCAGAAGCTTGACATCAGCCTCCCCTCTGAGCAGGATGTGGGATACACACCAGGGAGAGGAAAATGGTTACAACACAACCAGCTGGAAGATGCAATGTGCATGTGGGCTTTACAAGGACATTATCTCCTAAGAAGTATGAACAGGGAAGGAGTTCCTTCAACAGAGCTGCCCCAGTGAGGAAAGGCCAGGGATGGTCACCTCCATACCTGGCACGCTGTCCCTGCTGGGGCTGGCAGGTTCCTGGCATGACCTAATTAACTCTTCAATTGCTGAGGAAGCTCAGAGGACCTTAATTTGACAGTCACCATAAAAGCATTTTGTCTGTTAACAGACTCTTTCATCCAAGGATCTCAAAGTGCTTTACAAGTATTAATTAAGCTCACCAAAGTAAGTATGAATAATTATTGTCATTGAACAGCGTGGAGAACTGAGGTCAAACTTGCCCAAAAGCAACTGACAGGACCCAGGGACAGGCAGAGAGAGAGAGGAATTCTCAGCTGCAGTTGCCTGCAAAGAACAGCCTCAGACTGCACACTGGTTAAGCCCACTGGACTCTGCTCAAGGGTGTCCTCCCCTAGAAGATCACATTTGAAAAACGGAGAAAAAAAAGGTTATTTTCATTTTGGAATACAATGCAAACTATATCAGAGCAAAAAATTTAGGTAAAAATGACATGAAAGTATAAACTCATTGTATCAGTGTGTAAGCTTTCTGAGTAACAGAAAAGGAATGCTTTTTCTTTTATCCTGTATCCTGTAGCAGTACCTTCTGCTGTTTTATGTGGGATTAGCAGTTTCTGAAAGTAATGCATAATAAATGAGGTATTGAGGAATTAGGGACAGAATTTAAACACTTTTTAAAACTTCAAATGATCAAACCTTCATTTATTAAAATGCGCTTTTTACTTCCTCTTCCTGGTATGAATCTCAGGGCTCGGAACACTTTCATTTTCCTATGCCTCCAACCATCCAGTATCAAGGAGTCTCAGATCAGGGTTGCTTTGGTTTCAAGTTCAGGTATATTTTTAAGGTGATAAAGACTTACTGTCACCATCTAGTCTGAACCCTTGCACAGCCCAACCCAGAAGAATTTAGCTGTTTACTGTGTAGATAGCCCAACTACTTATATCACATTATTTGGTTAATTTTCATGGGTGTATCTGTTACTGCTGAAAGTCTCTAATGTTTCTCCATCTTCCAAATCCTGCTCCATGTTGCATGAAGAGGCTCCAATGCTGGGCTTCTTGTTTGCAATTTCCTTACTTATAGGAATGTTGTGGGAACGAATATACAAATATTGTGAGATTTGAAGATATCAGAGCAAGGGGGAAGGGAGTCATAAATATACCTCACACAGATAATAGCAGCTATAAATTCTATTGCCTTGATCTGGCTTGGCACCAGCACTCTGCAGAACTCCTTGCTGTGCTCGCTCCTCTCTCCATGGCAGCTTCACTGTTTATTACTGATATAATTACAGCACTGTGACGTCGTCTGGATGGTTCTGGATAAAAACAGCCTTTTCACTTTGAAATAAGCTCTTTACACAGCAGTGGCAGTTAAACTGAAGAATATCTGTACGAGGTGTGTGATGGTGGTAAACTGATGATTTGTCTTACGCCAGCACAGCTTTCCTGTGCAATTGTTTCTTGGACAGCTAATTGGCCTCTTGAGTTCAAACTGAGCCACCACAGCTGGGGCTCTGTGCCACGGACACTGCCCAGAGTGAAGAAACAGAGTAGGTGACTCTTCTTCATCACAGAGGATCCTCATCATGGCTGTGCTGGAGGTGATGGCAACTTCTCCCCCCGTGGAGCAAAGCCAGGGTGGTCTCTCAGAAGGGGAGCTGATGTGGGTGTGCTGCGTGTGGGGAGGAAACACCCTCAGTACGGTGGTGGCACTGAGCAGCCTCTGCTCCAGGCCGTTCTCTTCCTCCCCATGCACAGGGCCCTGTGCCGTGTGGCTCTGCCGCCCCATGGCCCCTGCCCCAGGCCCACCGCCTGCCCAGCGTGCGGATGGCGGTGGCACGCAGGAGCCACACAGCTTGGGGACGTGTTCCATTGCTGTCGAATCCCTGGGCAGCTTGGGATAAAATGGACAGGCACGACACGGTGGAACAGTTACTGACCACTTAATTAGGAAGGGAGAGCCTCTTCTTTAGTTCTAGAAACCTCCACACCCAAGCCACTGCAAACTGAGCTCGATTGAGTGTTTGGGATCGGTGCTGCCTGTTACCAATTACATCTGAGCGCATTTCTGCAGAGAAGAGCCAAGGTCTTGATTTATAGGCTTTTGGGCAAGAGAATGCAGTGTTTTTCATTATCTTTATCTCTAAATCTGCTCTTGTTACTTGTTGCTTACAACAAATTTGCAGAGTCTAATGCAAAGGTCTTTTGTTCAGCTTTCCTACACTCAGATGCTAAAATCCTTCATTAAAGCCCGGGCTAAATGCTTCTGCATCAGATAGACAGGCCCATCCATTTCACCTTGCTCAGCGTGCCCTTGGGAAGGGAACACGCGTTTTGGGGTGCATTCCCCCAGAGGTGGGTGAGCAGCAGACACAGCTCGGGCTGAGCCTGTGCAGCTCACCCGCGCTGCCCTCCCACCCACGGCCGGAGCCCGAGCACCTCACAGGCGCCGCGGACAGTGGGAGAGGCAGCCAGGCTGCTCCTGCACCACTCGCTCTGCACCAGACATTCCTCTGGCTGGATTTTCTGCTGCATTGGCTTCCCACATATTTATCCTGACATCACATGGGCTGGGGCCCTTCCCGCCTCTGCCCAGCAGGAGTTTGCTATGTT
>VZRL01004713.1:589260-761406 GCA_013397895.1 Origma solitaria
AAAAAAAAAAAAAAAAAAAAAAAAAAAAAAAATCACTTTTAGAAAATGATGTCTTCTGTGGAAGGAAAAGGCTCAAATGCAGCAAGAATGAGTTTTATGAGCTTTGCTTCAATACTTGTTGTGCAACCTCCTTATGGGATTTCATTATTTATGATTTTATCTAACTACAGTCTATGCCTAATAGCTCGGAGGTGCTGTTGATTAATTTTTTCCAGGTCTTTGATGTACCGGCAATAACTTGTCCATGTTGTCCTGTCTCAGTAAAGTGGAAATTGCCATGGCATAGTCAAGGTATCATGAGGTGGCCAAAGCCAGAATAACTGCCTGTGTCCACAGTAGGACTAAGCTTTCCCCCAGCCACACTCTTCCCACTGGCATTGGCTGATGGAGCTGTAATGAGACAACCCACTAAAGCAGGAAAAAAAGAACTCAACTGAAAAATGCTGGGGTTTTTTTTCCTTTTTTTCTTTTTTATTCCTTTTCTTTTGCTTTTTAACTTTTTTTTTCTGGGTTAGTGAGCTGAACTAACTCCATGTGACCAGGTATGCACTAGAGCAGGCAGAATGATGAAGGGAGTGATCAGGCAGCAAGGAGCGGCAGAAGGAGGAAGAGGAGGGAGAAGGGCAAGTGGGGGCAGGCTGTAAGATCATCTTTTGATACCACACCCTACGTATGGACACTGTCAGTCTAATTCCTACCGTACTGGTTCCATCGTTGATGTTGTAATCTGTTTCTGTGAATCTTTTCAATTAGGCAGTGATTTATTGGTTAGTGGGGTGGGTTTGGACATCCTCCAGCAACAGACACGAAATCCCTTACCATGCTGAGCTCTGTCCTATTGCCTGCAATGCAAAGGCATAAAACTTTTTCTCCAGGAAATGATTCTTTCTCAAAACGATTATAAGATTATATGACTAGACTATCGTGTGATGTAAATCTGTCTGTTTCCAAAAGCTTTGGTGTAGTTACACCACTTAGAAAAGGATTTGCTTCAAATTTTTTAGCTGTCCCAGCACATTAGTTGCTGGTTAACTGGAGGTCTTCCTGAAAAGAGTGCATTTATCAGCATAAACGGACCTGTTTCTTCCCTTACGTAGAGGTTTTCAGTCTGCCCAAGTTAAAGTGTTTGCCAGTTCAAAATTTATTATTTCTTGTCATCACTTCTCTTATAGTCATCACCTCTCTGGTGTTAGTCCAATTTTGTGGATTTGTCAATCACCACCACAACGAAACCCAGAGCCAAAATAAACCTGGCACCACTTTATTTCTGTATTACAAATGTACTGGCACAAACCTTGTCCACAGAATCTCCTATTTCAGCAAAGTGCTTGAAATCCCATTGACTTCAATTAATAAGTTAAGCAAGTGCTTAAATGCTGTATTTGAACTGGGGCCTGAAGACCATACCTTGGCCAACTGGATTTGATGTCTTTTTTTTTTTTTAGTTATGCTTTTAGAGGAATTTCCACATTTCAGTTCAGTCAAAACATCAAAAATTTGGATGTGATCAAGGAGAGCTGAAAGTTGATACTGTGTTGTCTTCTGGCATTGCTCATTTACAAACTGCTTGTAGTCAGTTAAGCATTAAGGATTCAAGGAGAGTGAATGAAGAAATGACATGATCTTCAAAGTTATTGGCTTAAAACTTAGAGGGGGAAAAAAGGAAGTCTTACTCAGCAAAATGACACAAGGAAGGGAATTATTGATGCATCAGAAAAATGTGGGCCACTCTGAATAGGCTTTACTTCATGGTAGCTGATGGTGTCTGGCAATTCTACGCTACACACTACTCCAGTTCTCCCTGCATGCAATTACATGGGCATATCAGTGTAATGCATGGTTATTACAAAATAACCACAACATGCTGGGAAGAACATTTCATGCTTCTCAGTCGGACAAGGCTCATCTGGTCTTAATATTGTTTTTAAGGAACATCTTCTATTTTAAGTTTTCCCCCATTTAGCCAATGGAATCTATGTTAATTTGACCTCTATTAAATAAAATTTTTTCCATTATTCTCTCTGGTGATCAAAGAGCTCTGGGGCAGTTTCCTGAGAGGCCAGAATACCTTGCTGCCAGAGCTGGATGGCTGAGCAGCAGCATGCAAGTGCTCCCCCACCTTCCTCCTGTTGGGAAAGAGGCTTCCAGTCCATCCACTCACCCTCAGCCCCAGCCCCAAATGCTTCCCTTGCCCAAACCTGTCTCTCCCAGGTATGCTTCTCATGCCCAGGAGGTTTTGTGACTGTTACAGTGTATTGGGCACTGTCCCTTTTCCTACTGGGTTTGGGCACCTTGCTTGGAGCTGAAGGGGAATCCTCAGGAGCTCTGCTGGCATGGTGGCTCCTCTCAGACACGTGAGAGTGGTGGTGGCAGCTTCTTCTTTGCTTCCTTGTTTGTGACAAGACTGGCAGGGACCGGTGCCTCCCACAGGGCCCATTCCTGCAGGGGTCCAGGAGACGGGTGCTGAGCACAACCGGCATCAGCTGGAGCCTCCCAAGAGGCAGGCGAAAAAGCATCCTGGCCCTGGGTGCTGCCAGCTGAGGCAGGTGATGCCTGCATGGCTGACAGCGAGCTCCGGGGCAAAGCCTGCCTCTTCCCAACCAGTGTCAGGAGATTTCCAGCTCTTGGCAGTAGTCTAAAGGACTGAAGTCTTGCACTTGGGTGACTCAGGGCACAGCTGTGCTGGTGGTGGAATGGGGCAAAGAGCCCCGAGTCTCTCGGGGAGGAGCACTACCTTTAGCCTTGTGCCATTCCTGCGCTGCCCTCCTGGGCCATGGGATGGGATGGGATGGGATGGGATGGGATGGGATGGGATGGGATGGGATGGGATGTGCCAGCTCGGGCACAGGCCAGGCGGCTGTGGGGACAGAGCGAGGGCAGCAGAAGCCTCTGCACTGCGCTTCCCGGCATGTCTGCTCCCAGGAAATGCCAGTGGGATGTGGCAGGAGAGACTCAGGCAGAGGACAGGGCCATTCCCATGCTGACCCTGAGACTGGACACGTCTGCCCCAAAAAGGGTGGGAGCAGTGCTGCTGGCTGCGGCGTGGCTGGGCCTGGCTCCTGTCCTGCGACGGAGCACCCTGGACAAATCACATCCTTGCTTTCTGCCTCAGTCCCTTGTTTGTAAAATGGACACAAATACTTCACAAGGGTGTTGTGAAACCTAATTAATTAATGAATACCTGTACTGCACTTTGATGTCCTCACATGAAAAGTCCTATATAACTACAAAGCATTTTTAATGTTATAAAGCAAGAACTTCTTGCTGTCTTGCCTTGGCAAAGAGGCTGATTAGATGTTATCAGTTCTGCTGCTCACATGCACAGAAACTGCTGCAGTGGGGTTTGGATCCTGGTTTGTTTTTAAAGAGTCACACAGTAAAATGATGGGAAGAGTTAATTTGGCAGTCTGCTCCTTGTGACTTCAGGGAGTGGCCAGAACAGCTTTATATTTTCTGTCAACAAAATAAGCTAAATAGCCCTAGATGGAAAAAAAAAAAAAAAAGCAAGCCACAAAAAACCAAACTCTGACATATCTGTGCATACAGGTGTGTCCTGATCACACCTGCAGTAACTGGACCAAAAGACTTTCTAGCCCAAGCCGGAGAAAAAATCTGTACCAGAGGAGCACCTGATCCTGCATTTAAACAACTGCATACTGCTCACATTTCATAGAAGGCAACTGGCACCTAAATAAGAGTCTGGGCCAAATCTCATTGCCTATTTCTTGAGTGATGGAGACCCAACCTGGGCAGTTGGGACCGAGGAGTCCTGATTCCGCCTTCATTGTGAAACGTGCGGTACTGTGATGGCAGCTGGCACCACTGCAGAACCTGTGCTTTAATCTGCACTCAATTGATAACAAGTGCTAAGAAGCTGCCCTGTATGGTCCTTCCTTTAGAGAGCTCAGTTATGTCTGTTTGCAGTGGAGGGATGAAAGCACAGCTTCAAATATTAAAATTCCCAACAGACCTGTCCTGCACTGCGTTTAAAGATGCACTAATAAGTTAATGACAAAATACAAATGCCTTGACTCCTGCAATTTAGAAAACTGGAGCCAAAGGAGTCTTAATAACCCTGTTTTTCTTTCCCAATTAACACTGTTTACTTTCTGCATTTCCTTGACCTTGAAGAGCAATCCTGCACAATTCCACGTACTCACCTCCACCTTCAGCCTTTACAGCACAAACACAATTCCCGGCAGTGCTGTTCCAGACCCACAGCAGCACAGTGCCAGCACTGCTCCCTCCCCCTCTGGCTGCCAGCATCCACTTTCTCTCCCTTCCCCGAAACCCAAAACTGGCTGCACACCTGGATGTTGCCATTTGCTAACATGACCAGATAAATACACACATGAAGCACATTGCAAAGGGCTTGGGCTCCTTGTTCACTGTCATTTCCAGAGGTTGCCTCAAAGCTTGGGGATGCCCAGAGCTGCCTGCAAGCAATAAGCAATTGCTCACAAGCACTCTTTATTTTGTTTGGTTTTTTGTTTTTTGTTTTGATTTTAATGACAGCTTCTCCCTGTGCTCATCTGGATAGCATTTGGAAGACAGCAGGATTCTGTGCGTGCCACTGCAGCTGGCAGCGCTGTGCCTGAGCTGGGTGCTCTCAACCTGTCCTGCCCGCTGGAGTGAGAGGGGAGGGGGCCAAAGTCCAGCTCAGGTGTGAACAGCTGGAGGCAGGAATATGCACAATGAGAGGAAATTGGGTACATCGCCTTTGCAAAACCAAATAAACAACACTTTTAGAAATTTTAAAAAAAAAGAAAGGCCCCCGCCNAGGGATGCAGAGGCTGAAGTGTTTTCACACTGAAAGCATGGCATCGTTTGTGAGCTTTTTACAGTCTACAAATAAACAAAACCCAGGGAGTGTTTTGCATTCAATAGTTAATCACAGTTGGCTGAGTGTTTTTATTTTTCTTCACTGTAAAGGCATTCTTGGTCCGCCTCCCAAACAGCTTGTTTTGTCTGAGAGATTTAATCTTGAGTGGCAGGACAAGGTGCAAAGACAAACCTCAAAACAATTCTTATTTTTCTATAGCAAGATGTCAGTACGTAGAAGCTAACTACCCTGCAAACAGGCCCCTCAGGTTGGCAGGCACAGGGCTTCCTGCCACAATTGCCAGTCGGCTTGGATACCTTGGCCCACAAAGCAACCCATTTCACTCGGTTTTAACTTTTTCCTCTTTGTGAACTGCTCTTTAAGCGGTCTAAACAACCAGAATTCCACGCAGGTTGGACCAGTTTCTAGCCCTAGCTCCTCCCTGAAGAAGCATCTTGTTTGTATACAGGGAGCATTGGCTCCAGAAGCCCAACCTACCTTCAAATCCAAACATAGTTTTTCTTCAAAGCAACATCAAGGTACCTTCCATAAAAATGAAGGGATGATGCAATACATATATAGTGCATCAACAAGTACTCGAGCTGCTCTGCTCAGAATTAGCTTAGGCAGTTACTTAGGAGCATTATGTTGCACAAACATCAGCCACAGTTTTGCAGCCATGCCCAGTAACACAAGGGAATGACTGAAAAAGTACCTAATTTATTTAAATTTTATGGTTTTGCACTTCTAAGGTCTAAAAATGGTTAGAAACAATACACTTATGAAATCTCACCACCTGTCCTCTTCCTTTTGTTTCTAAGTGCTAATGCTTCTGAACCATCTTTAAAGGAGATAGTATCCAGGTGTACTTAGATTTATATCACAGGCATGAAAAAATTAATAAAACCACATCCAAGTTGCCTGAGAGGTTTCTCTTCAGGTCATTTAGTCCCACATTTTGCTTGAAGCAGGACTATCTCCAGGTCATGGATAGGACCACGATGGCTTTCCCTCCTCCTGGCTCACAAATCTCCAGGAGATGCCCCAACCACTGGGGGGCACCGCTTCCACAGTGGCACTGTGTGCTCGTGTGGAAACGCTCTCTGCTGCGGGTTTGGCATCCTGGAGATACCAAGCACTTGATGGTGCCACTTCTGGAGGCAGAATTTTTGGTAACTCTTCCCCATAAACACAACCCAAGAGAGCTGGCAGGAAGCAGTCATGAAACTCCCTGCAAATTCATTTCAACAGCTTCTTGCAACTTCCCTAATCCTGCGTGTGCAACACTAGACACAGGGTGATACTTCTGATGTTTCTTTAAAGTATATGCTTTAAAATCAGTACAAGGTCTCAGCAAAGATGGGGATCTATGCAAAGTGATGCTGGTAACCTCCATCACCTTCTAAGTGTTTTCCCTGACTTAACTACCATGCTGCTTGAGCCTGTTCCAAAGCATCGCAGGAGCAGAGAACATAAATAACACTCCACACAATATAGCTAATGTGGGGAGCCTTTTGCCAGAGTATATCACAGTGCTGAATGCATGGTTCATTTCTGAAAAGAGCCATGACCCATGATCCATTTTCTAAAGCGCCACAATAAAAACAATGCCCAATTCAACAAAATGGCCATGACAAATGCAGAAGAAATACTCCCGCCATCCACAGCAAGCATGACAAACCAAGCAATTAGATTATTTTTGAATCTCTCTTATAGTACTACAGCAATGGATAATGCCAGAGACAGGAATTCGGATTCGCCTGAGTAATGTCCTGACTGACAGCACTGCCTCTTCAAACCAGGCACCTCTGAGTGTTCTTTGCAGCCTTGTTTGAAAAGCCTTTTCCTCATGAGCCGGCATTTACCCAGCCTTGTATGAGCAATCCAGGTCGCTGCTGAACACCCATCCACTGGAAGAGAGGAAGGCAGGATCAAGTTGTGGGGGTTTTTTGTGCAACCTGCCCATAATTAGCCCCAAGCAGCGGCTGAGTCACTCCCAAGAGTCCCAGGTGCTATTAGGACCAGACACGCCACGGCCCAGTGTATAATTATACATCAGCCACCACGGTGCGGAAACGGCTCCATTTGCTATCTGACCCCATTAGACAGAAGCTGTTATTTCTTCTTGGCTACCAGGGCTGTGGGTGCTCTGACGAAGATGAGCCAAATTCTCACAGTCCAAATTCATTCACCCAAACTCACCTCTTTCTGGCTGAAACCAGCAGATGCCATCCTCTCTCCTGGTTCACCTGTGGGTCACCCGAGAGCTCCCCTATAGTCAAGAGGTATATGGGTGTGTTGAGACACGGCAACTACAAAGGACACAGAGATGAATGCAGAAAGTCCAGGAAACACAGCATGTCAACAGTGTCTATTTCATCAGAGAGCAGTGATAAAAGAAGCATTGAAACAAGGCATAGAACTGAAGATAAGTAAGAAACAAGCTATTTCTATAATACAGATTTTTATCTGGACATTTTGCTTCTCATAACAAGGATAGAAGAGCTCAGATGGGAAGCTGCTTACTGATAGGCACTGAGCTTTTTATGTGCCTCCAGGACGATACAAGGATAAAGTTCTCTGTAGAGTCTGCTTTCTGGGAGAACAGAAGAAGAGAGAGCAGGCTCAGTTGGCCAAAATGCACAAGAAATCACCCCTAGCTGGCAGGGCTGCACTTGAATTGCATCTGGATTTTGCAGCTGCCTTTTCCTATCAGGCATTAAGAGGAAACGCCTGGCTTCAGCAGCATCAGCAGGGTGGCATTCCCCGCTGGCACAACTCCTGTGCCGGGCACAAAAAGGAACCCAGTCCCCACTGATGAGCAACCAGAGCCCATGACCTCCTGCAGTCAGGATCTCTCAGGCTACACACAGCGCCTGAGCCAGCGGAGGCCCTTTCACCGGTCTTCTGAGGAAAAGTAAAAACGGGGCTGGGTTTTTGTCACCCCAGGTTGCTCGCCTGTCAGACCGAGTTCAAGTGAGGTTTGCTGGGAGGGGTGCACGACACCTGGGCTGCTGCTGACGCTGCAGTTCAGAGAAGAAACACACGGCTCCAACCTCGAGCTGCTGCTCTCACACCAGTGCTACATCCCCTTCAAAAGACACAAATAACCTCGATGGCTCTGGTTTTTAAACAAGTGCTGAAAAAATTTTGCTGAAAGGGACAGTGGAACAAGGGAAACAGGATGTCAAATTAGGATCAGCTTGAACCATTTCAAATAAATGACGAGGAAATAAAATGTACTCTGTTTGCTGGCAGGCTTGAAGGCTCACAAAGTACTTGCCCCACCCAAATCAAGGGCTTGAAATGGAGCAGCAGTGGAACAGAAACCCCTGACAGTGTAAGATTTGCTGTTCCCTGGTACCACGTTGCCATCCTCAGACACAGAAAAAGCATTATTAGGGTTTAACTACTGTTTGATGAACACATGGAGTACCCCAAGGATCAATTTTCACTGTGGGCAGCTGCAGCATGAGGCATTAATTCTTCACCCTTGCTGGTGACAGGAGAAACGCAGGGAGCTGTAGACACAAATAACATTAGACTTGTGTGTATTTTGCAATTAACTGCTTGCTTTACTTCCTGTTGTTTAAAACAGAATGTATTCTTTAGCACTGCAAGAAAAGCCTCCTGTATTTTGTACTAGGGGCACGTTTAAAGGCCCATATATTGTAGACTCAGCAAGTGGCAGGGCAGCTGCCAAACCTTGCTTCCTTTCTGATTTCTTGATGATTTAAGACCTATTTTCAGCAGCCAGTGTTGGTTTCCCCCCTTGCCTTTTTGCTTGGTAACTACCATTTTAACAAAATGGTGTTTTTGCAGTGCCTTGGAACCAAGAATTGCACTTTTTAACATAAGACAGGGAATAGAGTAAGAAAAGCAGGACTAAAATCACCTACACACCATGGCTTTCCCAGGCATGTGCTTAGAAATATATGGCAGAAGCCTCAAGTTCTTGCAGATTACTACTTAGACTGACAGATTTTTATTTCCTACATAGCTAAAACTACTTGCATGTTTCTGATATTTGTGTTGTTCACCTTCCTCCAGAACAAAATTTGAAATTATTCTCTGAATCTACAGAAATCAGTAAATTAAAATATTAAAAAAACTCCTGCACTGGTGATAGACATACTTCAGATTTTAACTGGCTTTCCCTGTGGGGGCAAACCCTATTGATGCAAAGTATAAACACGTAAAGATAGTGCCTGATCAATGCTTTATTTAGGTGCACTCTGCCTTCAGGAAAGGACAATACACTTTGTTCCTGCTAATTTGCTAACATGGAAATTAAATGAAGATTTGGTAAAAAAAAAGTGTACCCAGTGCCATCAGCATGATTATCTTCTCTGCTCTGGGGACAGCCTTTCCTCAGAATTCTTCTGTTGTGGAGAACACACCTGGCTTAGTAAATAAAAACCAGTTTCTACTTATTTTTACAGCAAATAATTCTGTATTTAATGTAGGCCCACAATTTAATGTAGGCATATACCTTGTTGCCTTGTTAAAAGAAAGACCTCAAGTTTGCTAAAAATAGCAGTAACTAGTAAGGATAAAGCAAAATTGTCCCAGAAGAGGACAGACACCTGAAAATAAAAACTGAAAAGGAGATGACTTAAGGGATTTTCAGTAACATTTAAGAAATAAGTGTAACTTCTGGTTTTAATAAGCGTTACAATACATCAATTACAGGGACATAAGTAATTTAAGGAAAGAGTGTTCACTGGCAGTTCAGTTTGGTCACAGACTTCATTTGCTTCACAGGGCTGGCAACAGCACCCCATAATTAACAATTACAATCATAAGCTGTGTCCAAAGCTTGCTACCTCCTTGCAGCTCACCTTTCTCACAAAGCTATAAAGATGAGAAACTCCCCTTCTCCACTGACAAAGGACTTGACCCTTCATCTCCATGGATCACTGCTGCACAGACACAGCGCTAGAAATCTATTTCAGACCTGCATTGGTGACTCTCATGTGCTGCTACAGGTTTCTATTGCCTGCTGCTTCTCTGGTTAAGGGTACTGACACAGAAGGATGTCTAAGCTGCAGTCCCTACTCATCACTTAAATAGGTTTCTGAGCTCTGTTAAATCCCCAGCCTTTTATTAGGGGGCACTGCTCAGTGGAGAGTACTCAAGATTTAATCCTCTCTTTCCTAGGTCAGAAGTCCCTGTGTATGTAAAACAACCTGAAATGAGACTTAAAAGTACTGCACTTCATGGCTAAATCTCAGGCACTGACTGATTCACCGAAGATGTTTATTGCTGTAGGTTCCAGACAGATGAGAGAAAGGAAACATACAGAGAAACACACCTAGGAAGGGCTTAACAACGCACAGAAGATCCGTGCTAACTCCAGCAATGATCATTTCTCAAAAACTGCCTCAAGTCTATTCTCTTTATGAATGGGAGGATGTTCAAGGACAGTGACAACACCAAAACATGCTGATTCAGCAAATGAAAAGTGACACTCAACAAAGCAGTGGCCAGCACAATGGAAAGATCAATGAAGGCCAAACAATGTATGGTATAGTTAACTTTTATTTATTCTTCCAGCTGTTTGTCCAGTCTTTCCAGCAAGTTCACAGAAAGTCTGACTTTGAATCTGTAAGATTTGGTATTACTTCTAGCACAGTGGATTATGTATGCAGATGAATGAAGGCTTGACTCTGCACGTTTGTGATTTTGGAGAAGTGTGCATTAGCAGGGCTTAGTAACTTGAGACTTACTGCATTCTTTCAGTCAAAACTATGACAGGGTAGAGTTCAGGTTTTTTGATAGCAACACTGCTATTTTTTCCCCTATGTTTTGTGGTTCACATAAATCAAGGAAAATAGCCTAGGTCTGATTGCTCCCTTCAATTGTAAATATCACATAATAGGGAAGGAAGTGCTGAGAGTCTCAGTGCTGTTAAACTGGCCACAATGGAAATTATAATAAAACAGGAGATAACAGATATAACTCCAACTCATTAGATCCCAACTTTTGTTGGATCTAATGATTAAATGCCTTTAACGAATACTTGCTTTGATATAAAATTATTCAAACTAACCCTCTCTTCTGGTGTAGTATTTATATGATAATTCTCCTTCTGGAGAAGCTTTCACTCATTTCAGTGTCTCTCCTCTCAGTACCCCATTTGGAGAGCTAACACTCCCATACTTTTTTTGAGAACTATTAGAAAGGGATCCATAAAATACCGTGTAGGCTAAAGAGTGCAGGGTGGCCTTGAAATAAAGAAAATGTTCATTAAGTGTAAGAAAAATGCCTTTTCTTCTAATCCGAAAATTTATAGGCTTGCAGACTTTATCTTAAACACAAACAGTACAGTTATTAATTTTTTCTACCTTTTTTTTTAATACTACCAATCGTAGCATGATGTTAAAATTAGATTGAAACTATTGATTTGCTTCTATGTATGTTAGTGAAAAGTTGGTGAAACTATTGAATTCAACACAATGGATTGCTAGTTTAGGCTTTTGGTACCCTCAAAGTTATTTTCTTACATGGCTTCTGAAACTCTTAGTCCTTTAATAATAAAGCAGTTCATTGTCCAAAATGACTAGAACTGAGGTGAAGGACGCCTTTTTTGGTTGAAAATAAATTGAAATTCTGACAAGTGGACCTCTTTCAAACTATTTTGCAATTGCTAGCCTTAGAATCATGATAACTTCTGAAACCAATTAAAAAAAATACTGGTGCCATTTGGGCAATCAGGTATATAAAAGTACACACTGTGTGTGATCTGTGAGCCCATCACAGTGTAGTGATGGGGCAATCGCTACAACACTGAATCAAAGACGAAGGTATAAAATGTAAGATTCTAGGAATGTACTGACGCAACTTGAGGGTTTGGTTTATACCTTTTGAAGATGGCTAGACATGGTTTCTATCAGATTTCGAACACTATGAGAACAAATGTTTTTCATTAGCCACCCTCCTTCTCCCCCCCCATTCACAAGGCTGGCTTATTCTTGAATATGTATCTGTGGCTTTGGCTTTTACCTGAAGAACCAGAGATGTGAGATCATCCCAGTATACTAAACAATGTGTGTTCTTAGTCATTGAGGTTGCTCAGTTATGATTTTGCTGTTCACATGAAACCATTAGCTTCCACATCTGCTCTAAGCATGCAAAAGCCTCATGCCATGTCTCCACAGAGGGAATTCAGGCTCAGACCTCTGGAAATGTTGACAGTCCTCAGACTGAGGAGTCACAAAGGGGTGGGTCACAGGACAGAATATGCCTCTTCTGCAGAATTATAGTAAGGCTTCTGATTTTGTTTGCAGCTTAATTTCCAGCCAAGAATTTCAGTATTAAACATAATCATAAATTAAATTTTTCCCACAAACTAGCTAAAAATACCTGTAGTTTCTAGAGGTGAATTATTTGCATAATTGTTCATCAGCGTCACTACTCAAAACCCGTCTGTATTTCCTAGGTGAATATAAGCCCTGAAAAGCACTGTTTTTCCTGTGAAATAAGAAGTTGTAAAATGGGTAGGAGAACACTGCCAATCAAGTAGTTTGATGAGATTTCATTGCATGTGGTGCTCTAGTGAATAATTTAAAATTAAATATTTTCCAGTTCCACTGTATCATCTGCATACTATTCATTTACTTCCTTGTATTTAGCAGAAGTACGGCACATTTTCCAGATACCATTTATATGCAACATATTCTGTTAATTTTATTCCTTACTGGAAAGTACCTTGGTCTACTCACAAATTAATTGGGGAAGTCACATCGTGACCATTAGTCCCAACTGGTACGCCTGACACAAGCAGGAAAGAAAGGATGAATAGGTGGAATTTTGCATTTGGCATTTCAGAATTAGGGGAGGTAATGTTTCCAGTTATATACACCTAAAATTATTTCTGAGAAGGTATGTTGAACTGAAGCATTAAGCTAAATACCTATAACCCTACATTATTTCATCAGTTATTTTCCAAGACATCATTCATTCCTTTGTTGAAAGTTTGCTTCTTAGCAGTATTTATCTTATTTGGAAAAATTACAGGTCTGTGAAAGAGCTTTATTTTGTTATACAGATTTATATAACTAGTTACTTGTATGTTGGTACTAAAGAAGTTGAACTTTTTTGTAATGGCAAGGGGTGCACATTAGGAAAACACCAAAATTGTATAACTGGAAATAAAAACAAAGCATAAAAGCCTAACATTTCATATAAGATGAGCTTTCAACAGACGTATTAGAAAAACCACCAAACCTCAAACACCTTGCCATATTAACTTCAGACCAACTGGAAAGGCACTGAGAGTTGAAGTGTGCAACTCATATCCATACCTGTAAGAGTAACAACCACAGTGAGACGCAAACCTCCAAGGCAGAATATGGCACTGTACAGTCCACGAGGCATTCCCGGTACATACGGCAGTTCTATGTTTTCTTAGGATAAGCTGAAAATGTTAACTAAATATACACATTACATCATATTTCCATGGGGAAAAAAAATGCAATCTAGACCATCTGAAGACAAGGAAACAAGGCATAACATACAGGACATTGTTGGCACAAGAAAGCATTATCACATCAATACACACCCTTTTAAATTTAATTCAACAGATATATAAAGGAATGGTGATGGCACAGACAAAGGGGCAGGACTAATATCAAATATTCTGTTCTAAGCATGCTACTGAGGTCTTTGTTTCAAAAACTGAAGCTACCAAAACCACTTCAGAGGCAAGAAAGCACCTATCAAGACAGTCCAACCCATTTCCAGGCGTTCTTCTTCTGGGCTGACATGTGCAGACTGAAGGATCTGTCCAGTATTGTTTCCATGCCTGAAGCTGCCTAAAGCTTCCCGTTAGCAAATGCTGCCTCCTGGAACTGAGGGACAAACGTCTTGAAATATGTCCTAGTGAAAAGAACAGAAAATATATGATTAGGAAGGAGTAATATTAAAACCATGAATTGAAGCACTTGGTGTTTCCCATGTTTCATATTTCCCCTATGTGGAAAAGGCTTCACATATGATACCAAAGGCCCAAAGACAGACAAGGCAATGGAGCAGGAAAACTGTGAAGAGAAGTCAGAATACATGCAAGAGATAAGCTCATCTGTCTCTTAACAGAAACCTTGACACAATACTGTCACTGCTGATGGCAGCAGTTTACATAAGATGTAGCGAATAAATACTAACAACATTGGATGAACTGTAATTCCTTTTATTAAACTTCAAAATTTATAGGATAATGTTCTTTTTAGAAGTGTGCTTTGTATATTTTGGATCTTAGTCTATCTTCTTTACAAAGGATCAAGTGATTCATAAATCCATAAAATGAGCTAATTCTAAGTATCCAAAATTGAGTTAGAACTGTACCTTTGAGTTTTTTGTGCTGAGATACTCAACCATGCAATAAATGTATTTTACACGTCCCAGCGATGCCCTTTATTTGACAGTTATATTAGAAGTTGTTTCATCATCTGCCTTTGGTTTCTGCCTACTGTGTTTTGCACCAAACTTTCACTTTCTCTTGTTTGTTTGGGTTTTTTTGTGTTTTTTGTTTTTAAATTTTGTTTTCTCTTTGTATCACTGGTTTCTATAAATTTCTCTCCTGTTCTCCTCACCAAGAAGAAATCGAAAGTAAAAATAGCTGCAATGTCATTTATTAGATTCCTGATGTCTTTGCTGGTTTACCTCCTTAAACAAACACAAAGAGATCACCTTCACAATCATGACGTGTTTCATAACTGCAGTAGAAGCTCTGGCAATCACTGAACAACAATCATACTTCCTCACACCTAGAAACGTTGCAAGACCACAAAGAGAATGCTCCTCTCTCTTTGTGAGGTTGTGCCTGGGAAATTAATTAACAGATAGCTGCAGTCAGCTTTTGTGCACAAGCTGTAAATACACACGAGATGCTGTCCAAAGGTTAAAAAAGCAATGGAAAGTAAAAGCATTTCTGGACTGAGGAGCTGATCCCAGAAATGGAAAACAGAAAGAGGACATCCAACACACCCATTTTATAGCATATGCAGATTGTGCTGTGTATTTACAGAACACACTTTGGTTTATTGAAGCAAAGTTCAGAAAACAACCCTCATAATCATGCCTGCAAAAGTGATTGTTCATGCTGGCACACACTTGTACATAAACCAGCTGAAAAGGTCTGCCTGCCCCCTGATCTCAACAGCTGAGTGCCATTTCTGTATCTGTGTTTTTTCTACCATACCTTTGAAACTGTAGCTTTTTAAAGTCCTGCTCAGTTCTACCTATTTTGGTAGCACAAGGAGTACCACCTGCATGTTGTCAATGCCAAAAGATCTGTCATACTTTTAGTTTTCCTTGCTTTATCTGTCCTAACATTTAATTATGCTTCTCTGCTTATTTTAAACAGCTTCTCCCTTCCTCTTTGATAGCTTCTCTGCAGACTCTCTTCCATGCACATGATCTTAACTGCCTTGACAAATGTTACTTAAAACTTCCCTCTTCCAAAACTGTAAAAATTCTTAATCATTAAATGGGATACAATCAGAATTATTTTCGTACGTTTGATTTCTTTTCCTTTATAGCATTTCTGTGCTTTGTATTAAACCCACACTTACTGCATTATATGCAGTAATTGTATATGCCTTTTCTGTTAGGTAAATTCCAGAACGAATGCTTCTGATACCACAAACACCCTCCCACACCAACTGTATCTACACTTGCATCCTTTCTTTTCACTGATTCCTGCAGTAGAGCTTGTATCCTTTGCTGCAAATCTAAGTCTAACACCTCCCTACATTCTGATCAGATGTACTGTTTCAAAGAGGATGTTATTTCAGTTGTAGTTCATAAGAACCTCTTGGCAATGTTCCATACACTACAAAAATTCCTTTGGTACTTCATAATTTTAAATGTCTACTTTTTTTTTTTAATACCTTAAAGTACACGCTTAAAATGGCCCTTATCATTTTGGTCTCCTCCAGACTGAAGCAAATGCAGTAGTACCTCAAGTGTACTCAGGTATGCTCCTCCATTTCTGCGCCTCTCCCATACACCTTAGGTATCTCAGATGAAACAAAATCATTGACAGTTATGGTTCACCACACATACACACAAAAAAAAAATTAACACTGCTCCCTTAAAACCCCCTCCAAATCCAAACAAAAAAGGCTCTGCTAAGAGATCCAGAAGCCCAATATACTTGATAGGAGTGTATCAGCTACAGCACACTTAGTAGATTGTGGAGGAAAGATGGGGAAGTAGGAGAAGGTAAGTGAAAATCCTTAATGAACACTGGACAATTTTTTCTAAATTTTTTCTTTTCATCCAAAGTTTGGGACAAAACCATGTGTTAAAATACTTGAATTTCCTGTGAAATGGAAATTACAATATTTTTTCTCATCTGCAAAGATTACCAGTAAGGAGGAAAAGAAGCACCAATCACCTTCCAAATAAGTTTCATTTATCAACCATCTGGCATTGAAGTCAAAGTGTACATGTTTCTGCACAAACAGGACCATGACACGAACTATGATGCCACAACAGATGACAAGAAATAATTTTAAGAGAAATATAAAATTCTTTGAAGGACAATACTCTGCTGTAGACTGCATGGTAAAGGCCTCTTTCACATGGAATGCTATTCCTTTTAGAAAGATTATAAATCAAGAGACAACACTCACACTGCAGCATCCTGTACATACAGGCACAGAGAAACAGTGAATATAAACATGAACTTTGGAAAAAGATACTTTCCTCATACCCTATTCATATTAACCTAGTCACATGAATTTACACCCTCAATAACTATGATCTGTGCTATACCACAGGAATTCATATAAAAATATCTGATTTTTTTTTTCAGAAATTTTGCCACATGATATTTTCAAGTTATCTCCAAACTATTTTGAAATTATTACTTTTATATACACTAGATATGCTTTTTAGCTCTGGAGAACTGTTATTAAAAACCCCAACAACAGTAATTTGGGTACCTGTTGAAATACACTGAAGATGTAGAAGAAGAAAGCTAACTTGACCTATGGTCTCTCAAGGCTGTGTCAAATGGCACAAATCAGCTTTTGACCAATGTCCTTTCTCCTTTCTGAGAAAGATGGAGATCCTTCTTTCTCCTGCTTTCATCTACCATGTTCTTGGTGGGTCTGTATCACACTGACCTTACACAAGGTTCAGAAGTACTGCATAAATTCTCCCTTAAGTACAGAGAAACTCATTTGTACAAAGTCCAAAGATACTCTTTACATGAGTGTTGAGTACAATCAACACTCACGTAAAGTAAAACACATGCTGAGTGTTGCATCCTTCTCACAATGGTTTAGATGTCAGCTTAAACAGTGTTTAAAGAGTTGCTTTCTTTTCAGCCTAGAGTGGGTGCCAATCTTCATACACTTACAGGCGAGCCCATGTCTAACTCTTTGTTGAGCTTCTTACTGTAAGACTGTTGTTTTTGTCTATTTGTTTTTGTTCCCTCAAATGGTCATTTTCCAAGTTCAAGGTAGTAAGTCATGAGTTTTCTATGGAAATTTTTCTTCATCACTCCAGAAAACAACACATTTTGCTGTAGTTAACCACTATAATACTTGACACAGTACAATGAATTCCAGGTGCTATGCTCAAGGACATCTGCTGAGAGTAAAGCACTTCTCTTTCCTTCACCTTATTATCCAGCAGAAAGAAAGTCTTGCTATTGTTACAAGCGGTAAGTATCTAAAAGAAGGTAGAATTGGCTCAACTGCTGTTTACATACTTTCCAGTGGTATGAAATTGAGTGTGGTACAAGGTCTCCAGAAGACCATACATGTCTAAATCCCAGGGTGTGGGTTCACCATGCTTAAAACATACTTGACTCAGAATTCACATGCTTTTGTGAAATTTCATTCTAATTGTACTGTTTTTTTCCCAGGGTATCTTAGTGCTGTGTTTTTTAAATGCAGTTGATAGAAAATATGCATTATCCACTTGATAATACCATTTGCCTTCACATATCTATGCTGAGAATCTGCAAAGATTTTAAATTATGTAGCTGCAATCTCCCATCAAACAACACTTCCCATATATTTATAAAGCATTCTAACGCCAACACACTTGATTTCTGCTGTTGCTTTTGCTGGACTGGTACTATAGCCAACTACACAATTGTGTTCTAGTTACCGCCGCTAGTGTAATGAAGTTAAAAGGGTTGTTTAGATGTTTCCATTTCTCTTAAAATCTTCATGTGGTAAATTCAAAGCAGAACATCAAGACTCAAACTCTGCAAGGAAAAAAGCATGCACAAGGTTGTATCAATGAGATTTCTGCTTTTTAGGTCTCAGGCAAGGACAATCATCATGGGGTGATGAATCATCTTCCCAAGTCATTCACAGAACAGATTCCCCTAAACTGCTCAGGTCATGAGTGCCAAGTTTTCCAGCATGCTGATCTCAAATTCATCCATCCTAGCCCTAGCTGCACTCATGTTTTATTTGTTTCAGCTCAAGATGTGGGAGCTTCAAGCACCTTTTTCATCTAGAGATGACAAGAGGAAAATTAAGGGGATGAAGTAATCACGATGGTCCACATCAAGAACAGAATTAGCAGCAAAGCAACAGTTCTATTACTGGCACAGTGTCCTTACTGGCAAATTAAAATCCTTGAGCCACACTCTTAATCTTTTCACAAAGACACAGAGACCTTCTCTCACTCATGTGCATCAAGCACATGTATTGTGTTCCTTCTCATCTGAAGGCAGACTCAGGTTATCACACTTCAATTTTTTTCCTACTATTGGTTTTGAGAGCAAATTTTATTCTTAAATACTACCTATTATTTCAATATTTTAATTAATTCTGGTAAAATATTTTGCTAAGGACTGAAACTGTGGTTTAATTCTGTAAATATCTGGTTCTAATTATAGACCCTTAGTGTATTCAAAATCATAGCAGCCAGCATATTTGACAAATACATCAATTTTCTCCTACTGTGGGCAAGGCATACAGGAAAATATGAGTTCTTTTCTTCAGCTTTTTCAAGTTAATAGCTCTGATTCAGGCAGGCACTCCTATAGTCTTGGTCATCTCAGAATAATTCTACTTAATCCTTTCAAGTCTTCTGGAGTAAGGTCTGTAGGTAGGACCTCATCCTCCTCAGTAGCTCTCTATTGTCCGAATTGTCCAGCAGGTAAATTGAATTTATTTGAATAATTCCAGAACTGAGGTAAGGACTGAATTGTATCCTGTCCAGCTGTATTAGATACAACCAAGAATCACAGCCATTTGTCCCAACTGCTGTCCATTTCTGTTAAAGGAATTATACCTCTAGGATTTACATAATTTTGCATCCCGTATTTCTTTTCTGCTGTACCCTAGAAGAACTGCTTCAAGACACCTACAAGTTTCTTCAAATCCACTGAATCCTGACAGAAAAACATCAACTCCATAGATGACTGATCTTCATAAATTAGCTAGAACAGCAATGTTCTCCCCTCTTCCAATTAAATTTGGTGAAAACAGGAATTAAGAAGGGTGTAGGTCAGACTGAAGGACAGCCTGAGGCCTCTTGAGGTTTTTGACCTATTCCTCCCAGACTAGTATTATTATGCTGACACTTTGCAATAAAATCTTGTTATATAAATTATTTCAACAGCATAGCCATATTAGAATTATGAAAGAGCTTCTCCAGGCTTTATCAATGTCACCTGACTATTCACTTTCTGAAGTACAAAATATTTTCGCATGGATCATACATACATATGTAGTGTACCTTTGTATTTTTATGTTCCTGTTGAAACTTGTTTTGACACAATGAAAACTTGTTTTGAAAATACTGAACACCTACAACAATCCCTTCTGGATGCCAGATGAGAGGATTTGTCCTCCTGTGACCATACAGGCATATCCAGCTGGTTTGGTTCATGTAACCCCTAATAATTAATCTCCTGTACAGAAGGTATTTACCATAACTTTAAAAACTTCCTAAGATTTGCTTTTTGTTTCTGACAGATCAAAATCAAAGATGCCAACCTGTCTTTTTATATATATATAATTGTTTTCTTTCTAAATTGCTTTTGTCAGGAGCTACCTAATTCAACATGATTAGCACTAATTAACAAAAGGAACTTAAATTAATAAATTGTTGCATTAAGTCCAACAGCGGGTATGTATTTAGGTCATATTCCATATGACTGCTCATTAGATCCTTAACCTCTGGTTATGCCCTCCTCCAGCATTTCTATGCCTTGCACTGAACAAGGGCTGAATGCAAAAGTGTGGAAATCTACTGAAAGCCCATTCTTTTAATTGGCTTCATGCCAACTTTTGAAGCGTAGCTTTTTCCTTTTCAACTCAGACACGAGACATTTGGACGTCTTTGCTATTTTTACTATATATAAAGCATTAAAAATATATTTCCATTGGGTGAACCGTGTTGTCTATTTATTCACAGGCACTTCCACAGCATTCCTCACCAGGCTAAAGATATATGAGCACTCACAGCAAAGCTGAATAACCCCATCTCCTGCTTGGGGATAACTATGGGGTAACAGGAGATTAACTCTACAGCACACATTTTGCAACACCTCTATTAGGAGAAAATGATTGTTATATCATTCTCTCATGTCTAAGATGTTACAAAAACTGAAGTGACAAATAGCTCTCAGCACTCTAACTTTTGGTTGCCTAGCTGGAACTGGGCTGTAGCAGGCAGGCCCACAACAGGGCGGGGTGCCAAGTGGCAAAGGCTCAGGAGCTAGTGAAAATCAGGACCGTTACGGAATGCACAAGGCACTCAGGAGACAGCAGCATTTCTAAACCACCATCCAAATCCGAACATCACAAAAATTTATCCAAGCACAGCGGAAGAATGACATAGGTACCTTCCAGGATTTCTTTCTCACTTCAAATATACATAACGATATTTGGCACGTATTCATGTTTCTAAACTAAGCTTCTTGATGGTATGCTCTTTGGGATGTGGTTTATAATTTCCTTACTAGGCAGCTTTATCTATAGCAAATATTTTGCTTTTATGTGAAACACAATGTCTACACAGTCCTCCATTTTATACATCTCCAGAACTGGTGATGCCAAGCAAACATCTGAAGTGTTTATACAACAGCAAGACAATAGTTCTTAAATTACTGCTACTGTAACTGGCTAAACACACTAATGTACAAAGAAGTCAGTGCACAATGCCATTATGCTGCTAGCAATTTTTTCCCATGTGCCAAAAGAAAGGCATCACAATCCCTCTTCCTCTTCTAATATTTCTCTCTCTCTAGCTCCTTTTATTATGAATTACCTCTAAGGAGATTAGTAAACTTCTTATGCCCGTTTGTACTTGCCAGTCTGGGCAAGGCACTGACTGTGCAGCCAGGCTGATGGACAGAACAGTAATTAAGCATCAAGAGAACTGGAGGTCTGCAGCAGGCAGCCATCAAAATGCAAGTTTTTAAGAAATACAATTTTTTTCAGCTCAGTTCATAACACTGCACAACAGAAACTTATCTCCAAATTTAAAAACCAAAACATGTGCTACCAAAACTGTAACAGGAAATAGAGGTGGCAGAACTAGCGAAACCAAGTATACATCAGAAGTTCAAACATTAAAATTCACTCATGTACAAAACCTGTTTTCTGTATTTTATGATGTCTTCTTCCTCCACAAGTTCTTTCGGGAGTTATTGCCATTTCTGATTCAAATCACACAGAAAGGTACAAGAAATAGTTATATTTAGACATGTTTTTCAGCAGTTTGCTGATTGCAGAATTAACAGGTGGCTTTAATCCATATGAAGCGAACAGAAATAAAAATTAAAATTTTCATTTCATTATACATTTGCATCTGTTCCTAAAACCTATGGTACCAATTGATTTTATAAATGACGTGAAGAATTCAACACAGATATGCTGTAAAAATTAAGATGACTTTGCTGCCCAACTTACCATAAAGAAAAATGAATTTTGACAATCTGTTCAAATCACGAAACAAGCATAAATATAACAACCTGACTAAAAGCAAAATATAAAGGAAGGGAGTTCTAGGGAACTGCTGTGGAGCCAGGATTGCAGATCATTATGTAGGTTGGCAATTAATGTTTATTTTAAAGCAGCAGCATAAGTAGGGTCATCACTTTGCAAAAGATGCTAACTTTAGTTCCAAGAATACACATGCTCCCAAATGCATGGACCTTTAATGACAATTACAGATAAAAATTACAGCTACTGGAGATAATCAGCTCATATAGACCAAGGCCAGTAACTACAAAAGCAACTTTTAAAAATCATCTGGAAATCAAGATTTTGGTATTTAACCTCTCATGGATTTCTGATAGAGATATTTAGGAATTTACAAAGGTTTATTGCACAGACACAGTGACTCTAAGTATTCCAAAGCACACATAGAAAAATGAACCTCTCATTTTGAAACAGTTTTATCAATGCCTTCTGCTTGCCAGTCAGTTCAAGAGATAAAACACTTCACTTCCTTCACCTTCTCCACAATGTACATAAATAGATTTGCATCAGTCAGATGAAGGCTTGTGGTCTTAGATCACAGCAAATTTTGCTTCTGCTTTCTTAACTTCCATTTTCCCCACAGGGTAGTGGGTGTCTGTGAGGGGTGAATTGGAATATCTCTGTCACAGCATGGTCACTTCACTTCCTTATCAGTGGATCATGAGAATGATATTCCAGGGCCATCATGGAAAAACTCAATCTTTGTAGAGTCTTTTTAAATACAGTGTTAATTTGCAGGAAATTTCCAGTCCTATGAGTGACAGCATGACAAGTCTGCTCTATTTTTCCTAGTTGCTGAAGTGCCATAGCCATGTTTTTCCATTCCAGGTAAAGGTTAACTTTTAAAAGAGGTAGTGTTTATTCAAGACACACATTATTTCCTCCTATCTAGGCTACGTAAATGCACAATAAGCTCTATTGTTGGAGAGCAATTATTTAGCAAACTTTTTATTAGATTTGAAGGAGAGAATCAATGCACGACAAGATGCAACTAGGAACCTCTTCAAAGCATAAAAGGCAGGGTACAGAATGTGATGAAGTGAGGAGGGGGAAAGTAGTGATGCTATAAGTAGTAAGAGAAAGCAGAAAAGACTGGTCAAGAATACATTCAGCAGTGAAGCTTGTAAGGAAAGGTAAGTGTAGAGATTCAAGAAGAGAGGAGCTTACAATAGTAATAATGGAATTTGAATGATCTTTAAGAGATTATTGAATCCCTTAACTATAGTTCAGAGGCAGAATTGAAGAGTTACACCACAGATGCATTCATAACAAGTCTGACAACCAGCATCCCTGAAAACAAAGTTTGCTTGCAGGTGAAAGTACTGATTTCATCATGCCATCCGCTTTGCTTTGCCAGATCGCTTATCAACAGGGGCCGAAGGCAACATACCAAACCATAAAAGAAACCTCCTTGGATATTCATTAGGACAAACCAGTCAGAAGGAAACGGATGAGAGGCCACACATCTGTGATTATATAAAACATATTAAAGCAGTTGTTTCTCTTTGCTATTCAAAAGATATATATTTGCTATTAGAAGTAAAAGTAAATGCTCAAAAGGTTGGAGACCCATCTAAAGGGGAAAAATCAGACAGAAACAAACCTTAACACTAACAGGTAAAAGCAGAATAAAACAAATAAAAAATTAATTTGAGGAATAAATTAGCTGCGGCACTCGAAATAAACACTTGTCAAACAGTACAAAATGTGGTCAAAAAGTAAAAAACACTCAGAAGAAATAAAGTCACAAAGAATAAATGAAATGGAGATGCTTGAAGAGGCTGCCATACCAGAATCCTGCTTTCCAAGAGATGTACCAAAAGATCTGACTCATGCAAAAATGTCAGCCAAAACGGTAACGAACAAATGAACAAATCACAACCAAATCAGCAGCCCCAGATTACATTCACACCCAAGTTCTAGAGAAACTCAAGTGTGAGAAAGTTAAACTCTTAAATAGCTTGTACTCTCCTGCTTAAAACTGCTTGGTACCAGAGAAGTGTGATGCCAATTAAAAAAAGGTCTGGAGGTCTGGGAGGATAGAAGGAACTATGGGCCAATGAATCTCATGTCCCTACAATACAAATTGGAAGAGACTGTTAACAGAAACCAAACATTCTTAAGAAGTCCAAAATTAGTGGACTTGAGTAAATATGATATATTGGGTAGAAGCCAAACTTGTGTTTCTCAAGTCTTCTAATTTCTTAAGGTATCAAAACCACATGGACAAGAAAAATTCAAGTGACACACACTGCTCAACTTACAAGTATTTGGGATGGTTTTTCAAAGGCATAAAAATCCCTGAATTACCATAGCAGGAGAAAAGATCCATGCGTGGATAAATTGCAGACCAAGATAAAAAGAAAAGGACAGGAATAAATGATGAGTACTATTAGGGGGAAGTCACCTGAAAACTCCACAGAAATGGATGTTCTGACCTATGTAGTTCATATTCCTACATGATATGCTAAAGTGGGCACAAGAAGATGGAAAGGTTTGTTAATACTAACTATTTAGTCAGGGAAGGAAAAATGAGGCACAATTATGAGGAACTGCAGATAGTTCTTACAGTACTGGGAGACCAGGAGATAACATACCAGGGAAAAGTCAATATTGACAAACATGAAAGGAGAAATATGTGAGGAAAAAGACATAATTTTACTTACACAAAAAACACAGGCTCTGAAAAACAGACAGAAAAGAGATCTTGGTGCTAAAATGACACTGTAACTAACCTTCATCTGTATATAAAAAAAAAAATCAGATGTTATTAGAACCAGAATAAAGAGTAAACCAGACAAGACCACTACATCACCATATAAATGCATGGTGAATGTATCATGAGTAACATGCAGCTCCGTGCCTCAGAAAGAAAATGACAGAAACATTCAAGGGAGAAAGAAGCAGGACAAGGGCAATCAGAAACATGGAGAAGGAAGGAGCAAGCAGAGCAAGAGAAAAGGTGACAAAAGAGACATGAAGAGGTTCATAAAACAAAGGTTATGGAGGGGATCAGTGGATTAAGGGGGGATCATACAAGAGGTAGAGGGTAACAACTTGAGCTAGGAGGAGGCAGGAATGCAAAAAGCCAACAGTTTGTTACTCACACCACACCTGTGTGATCCCTTGCCACAAAAATTTATCATGTTCTGATGTGGGTTCAAAAAACAAGCAAACAGAAGGAAAGCTAGGTAGGGTTACTTAACAGAAATGCACCAGTACTGGATAAGGAAATCCTTAAGGATGGTAGACCATACAATGAAAATATGACTACATGCTCTGCCATGCTTTTTCACAGGCATTGGTTACTACCTATCGATACAGACATGATAGTGGGCAAAATGAATGCAGAGTTTTACTTAGCTAAATGGAGCAATTACAGATACTACTCACAAGACAAGACTATGGAGCTCACCTACTATTTTTATTTAGCTGTTTTTATTTTGTTACTGATCAAGCAACAGTATTTATCTGGGCTATTAAATCTCAGCTCCTTCCAAACTCCTGTATTTCTCTCTACCCTTTCCTCTTGAGAAAGGGAGGACATTTTTTTTGCATAAGTTCCTAACTGTAATTTCATGCTCTAATATAGAACTAGCAGCTTTCATAGATGCATAATGGAGTTCTCTAATAAAGCCAAATCAAACAGTGACTGTGTTTCACAGTATTTCTAGAACACCACTTAATCCTGGTTATCCAAGAACCACCTACGTTAAATTCTAACCTTTCATTCCTACAAAGCAGTTGTCTTCCAGCAAAGCGCTATTATATTCCACTTCTACCATGCCAATGTCTCCAATCTCTTCTGTGCATTTCTCTTGTCAATATATGAGAATACTTTTTTGCAGAAAGAATATTTACTATATATCAATATGCACATATGTACAGTTCACACATATACATAGTATCTATACAAAATCACAGAAAAACTAATTGCCTAACAGATTTTATTTCTATGCACTTCCTATAGCACCTATACTCCTCATCTTTAAATAGTTGTTTTTCTTTCCTACAGTCAAAGCTTTAATGAGAAGTGACCAGAAACAAATACCCAGGCCCTTCTGTCTTGGCTGAAATCCACATAATGCATGACAGCACTGAAGATCCCTGGCAGGCACCTGTCAGAAACTAACATACCATAACTTAAGAGTCAGACTTAATTATCCAGGGAGACATTTAAAGAAAACTACATGAAAAATATGACTCAGGAAGTGAGACTATCATGTATATGTACTGTATTCTGTAGTATATGTGGAGGAACTGTGTAAAAATAATGTCCTGGGAAAATTCTAATTAAAAGTTTTATCTACTTAATGTATTATATCTTACAATTAAAATAATTTTGTTACTAAGTTTTGCTGGTCAATCAGCAGCAGAACACACTACAAGGACAAGTGCAATCACTAAGTATTTCAACAAAACGTATTTTTTCCATTTTCCTTTCTACTGTTCCCACATAATTCTGATCAGCTGACACTCCCACAGAAAACCAGAGTTTTGATCTAATGGTCTATAAAATCAAATTAACATCTTCGTAAGCATCACACGTCTGGGTCGCCACATCTCTTCTTGTTATGGCTGTCACAGTGTATTGGCCCTTTTCTGTTCTGAAGAGCAGCCCACCAGCGGCAACAAAATGTCAGCTTTACTTGATTTCAGGCAGGGAAGTCACTTCTGTTCAGTTTCTGATGCAAAACTATCAAAAACCGGAGTTAAACGAGTGACCCAGCTCAGCAGCTCAGCACCTCAGCCTTTAGTTGTACCTGTCCGCTGATATTCTCCAAAAAGGATCCTCTGAGCCTTGCAGAATGTTTGAACACATGTACACACACCTAGGGAAGAACGACCCAGGTTTTTTGCTTCTGTTCCTTACTCTCATTTTTATGAATTTAATTTTAATTTTAAGGTAACACACAACAGAGATCAAGACAGTCATGAAAAAAGCTTCGTGAGGTGAGTATATGGAATGCAAATAAGTTAGTTTTTTTAAAACTGCTCTTTAAAGATGACTAATGTGCATGAAAATCACATAATACGAGTAAATATAATTTGATACTTTTATGAATAAGCAAAAAATCTTAAATACAACCCAAAGAATAAAAAAAATATTTATTACCTTAATTACACCTATCAAGGAGAGAAGATTATAAAAAGGGTGCAATATTTACATATAAGTTTTATCGTGAGATTCATGGTAACAGAGCTGGAAATCAAAAGTTTAATGAAAATTGCGAAACTTGTTATTTTAAAAGAATTTAAAATATAGTAATAGATATTCTCCCTAAAATGTGAAAGAAATCTGAATAATAATAAAAAAAATGGATGAGCTGAAAATGGTTAATGTCAAAATAAAAAAAAAATCATTAGGGCACTTAAAATTTACTGAATACAACAGCAAGTCTTTGACATATTACAAGTGAGATGTCTAAACAGGAACACAACAACTGTCCCTTTTTTTTTCAAATATCCTTTTGTTAGACTAAGAAATGCAATTTTTTATCTGTAAATGTAATCACAGAATCACAGAACTGCTTAGGTTGGAAAATACTTCTAAGTTCATTGAGTCCAACCATTAACCCATCACTGCCAAGCCCACCACTAAACCATGTCCCTAAATGCTATAGCCACACACCTTTGAAATACTTCCAGGGGTGATGACTTCATGACTTCCCTGGGCAGTCTGGCTTGATAACCCTTTTGGGGAAGAAATTTTTCTTAATCTCCAATCTAAACCTCCCCTGGCGCAACTTGAGGCCATGTCCTCTTGTCCTATCACTTGTTACCTCTGAGAAAAGGCTGATCCCTACATTTCAGATGGTTGTAGAGAGCAATAAGATCACCCCTGAGCCTCCTTTTCTCCAGATTAAACACCCCAGCTCCCTCAGCCACGCCTTACAGTACTTGTGGTCCAGACCCTCCACCAGCTCCATTGCCCTTCTCTGGACATGCTCCAGCAACTCAGGGTCGTGTAGTGGGGGGCTCAATTATACACATGATACACATCATCTAATTTGATGATACTTGAGGAAAAGATATTGCTGATGCTGAAAATGCTATGGCCCAGTTCACCAGCCTGACACTTTCTAACCGTGGCACGCTTGTGCTGAGCACAAAGCAAAGCTGCAGTCGTGCTGGGATACATATGTGGCTTGCACAAGATATGCCTGCATATAATCTGAAGATGCACTTGACCTTATGGCAGAGCAACAGCCAATATACAGTTGAGAGCACTTGAGCCCTTTTAAGCTTTCACCCTCTGAACGCCCTATGGGATATATAAAATTTACACCACATTCAGCAAACACTGATGAATGGTCAGGGACAACATTGTTATGCAGAAACCTGTTTTACCAGCCAACTTGGGGAAAAAAAAGAAATATGAACCCTCGGAACAACTTCTTATTGTGATACCAGCTTTCCATGCTCCTGCTATTTTTAATGATGAGTAGGTGGACTGATGTAGGATAAAAGAGTAAACTGAGTTTCAACTTGCTCACCCCTGAAGTATAACCTAAGTCTACAGAGCAGCACTGGGTCAGACAGAAATTGGGCCAGAGTGCATCTAAGAACTGAACTTCATTTGTATAAACAAACAAGCTTTATTTACAGTATTCCTTCATAAAATCCCAGGCTTCAAGTCTGCATGTTCTTTAAAGACTCCATTTATGTACATTTGAATGCCTTTTTAAGCAAAAAGACAAGAAAGCTTTCCCATGGAAACTGCACAGAGATGTTTTACTTCACACGTACACCACAAACAAGGCTGCTAACTTTCCATAATTTACTGTATTTTCTTAGGCTTGCCATTGTATTTTGGGACCAAATCTTTTGGAGAAGCTGCTTACGCAGGAGGCCACAGACATATAAATAAATGACCTAAAAGAGGCAAAGCCTGAGATACCAGCTGAGAGGAAAAGGCATCTCAGCAGCTTGTAAGAAAATTTTAATGTTTTTGGTTTCCCTGTTTCTAGCTGGAGGAACAGGTTAAAATTTTGTGTTAGTTGAGAAACAAGCAATCTGGAGGCAATTGGAATCACATTATTAAATCAGGACTTGATTCGTCCTTCAGAATTAAATAAAGCCAGAGGGCAATCCCTGGGCTAAGACAATAGCAAGCTTCAGTTACCAGATGCTATCTCTCAGTGAGGAATCTAAGTCAGTGAGCTGCAAAGGAGACCAGTGATTTTAAAATCTGCCTAAGAGGACACAGAAAAAGAGAGCTCGACTTCATGGACTTTATCAGACAGACATGAATTGGTCCAGTTACTACAGCAAGAACATGAGCAGTTCTTCTCTCTGAATAAAAAAGATCCAGCTAAACTGATACTCTGATTTAAGTATTTGCCTTTTAGATTTAGGTGTTCTGTCTCTAGGTGTGAATACCTACAATCTACTTTTATATGTATGCATTTTAGGGGACTAATTTTGCTCCTACCTTTAGTTACTACTGATTGTCTCAAGGCTACAGCAAAGGGTTAAGTACTAACTTCAAAAGATATGCCTAACTCTGCTGGGGGCCACAGAGATAAGCAAGGATACCAAGACTTTCAAGTTTAGTCCCTGCATTGAAGAAACTGGATGGGCTCACCTGTTTGGAAAGAAAGCCAACAACCCACACCAGAACAACCTTGGGAGAAGGCTGGGCACAGAATCAGTCCCTTTGGGATGAACTTAAGACAGCTCTGCCCATGAGTAAGGGTAATGTGTTGAGTTGCTGAAAACAGAGGCAGGGCTTGCCAAAACTGAGGATGAAGAAATCTGTGACTGACGCCATTTCAAACTTGATGATGCTTCTAAACTTGATGCAGGAGCAAGCAAAATCTGTCCTTGATGGTGTCTTTAGCCCCAGTGAGGAAAATAGGGTACACAGATCCCTGAAGTCTGAGACGGAGGATGGAGAATTTGGTCAGACACTGGAACATCAAGTGGGAGATCCTGTGGCCCTACAGCAATGGCCAGGAAGATAAACAGAGATGTTTTGTTTCAAAGAATGCTAAGCACTTGGGAGACCATTTTGCTAAGAGGGAAGACTACATATAAGCAAAACCTAACTGACAGTATTTAGAAACACAAACAAGTTGTCTCTGATTTAACCAGGACTAAATTTACTTCAGCTGAGCAGAATGACATTGTTTCTAGACAGTAAATCATGTATCCTTTTTTTTTCTGTATTTGGGAAGTTTTTGTGTGGTGGCTGAACTAACATTTTTAATTAGAATGCTTTCCTATATATTAACATATATTCCCATATACTTGGTCCATAACACGCCTGTGGTAAAAATAAGGTAGAAAAAGAAGTTATTTGGTTGTGTTGAAACACACTAACCTATTCTAAGAAGCCCCAGCAAATATTTTAAACACTGTTTACATAAGATGCTCAATTGTGTTGAAAATCTTTCTTAAAATACGCTCACACGTATCATAACATCATACTTTTCTTGATAGAGATTTATTTATGGTACCTACTCAGGAATCACTAGCTGTTCCTGCAAGCGAAGCGCTTTTAACTGGAGCAGCTCCTCTTCTCTTTGCAGCTCAATGATTGCTATTTCAGACATCTCAGTACACTGTCTTCCCCCGCTTCTCATCATCCCTCTCATATTACGTATCCAGTGTAAAACTTAAATGAAGAGTCTCAAACGTAAGAGTGAATAACCTCACCAAACGTACATGTGATAGTAAGTGTACACATTTAGTGCTTTTTAAGAGAACTGTTGTAATACTTCTAAATTTCAAGTGCAGGGCAGAGAAGTCCATTTGTATACACCCACTCACAAGTGAATGCACTTAGCAGAAAGCACATAGGTACTTGTAAGCTTTCAGCTATAAAAGAAATGCATTTTGTAGTATGGTCATAAAAAAGCCACAGTAATGCTTCCAGTTATTGCTTCTTCTCCTTATTTTTTTTTTTTTTAAAAAAATTAAACAAAATACCCATAATATCTTGCTAGAGAAAGAAGTCCACACACACACAAAAAAATCATACTTGATCAAGAAATGGTGCTCTTATAAACAGTATGATGGCAAAACCAAATACAAGCAAAAAATTTTTATTACAATGCATCAAAATCCATAATCAAATGTTACTTGATGTTGTCCATAGAATTAAAATTATAAAAATTTACAAATGCATCAGTCAATTGTTGTTTGCTTCCATCATTTCCAAATTACAGTCTCTGACCATGCCACTCATTTGATTTACTCAGCCTGAACTATTTTTGTTTTGACTCTTCTTTATGCATATTTGCTGATTTAATTTAATCTTCTGACTGTCATTCAAAACGTTCATCCCAATATGCCTTGTGATTTATGCAGTTTGATGCTTTTACATGCTGAACAACTGATAATCAGCCTGCTTAAATCTCTTGCTTTTCTAACATTTTTACACTTTGCAAAATCAAAATACTGCAGCAAGGCTGCTACCCATATTGCCCCATTCAGGTAAAATCTGTTCTGCTTCAAGGGAAGACAGGGACAATAATCTAGCTTTGGGGGCACCACTGCCTACGGCAGCTTGCCCTTGCAATAGAACCTCTCTGTGAGGCTGCCTGGTCATCATTAACTAAAGGGATATTCAGACTGAAGTGGTCTCTCCCCAGCCTGAAACAAGGAAGGCCTTGCAGAAAAACTGCAGAGGAAGGAGACAGAGATTCTTTGTTTCCATCCAACAAAAAACCAATAAAGCAAGAGATACTCAGATTTTTAGATAACTTTCTCAAGATCTGATAGGACTGCCTCCTGTGCTGGAATGGTGGCTTGCTCTACCTCTCCTGTTCTTCTGTGTCTTTTTATGACTGTCTAATTCCATACCTTTCAGGTTTTTCTTCCTTGCACTCTCCATCTCACATGCTTCCCCCTTCAGGGTCCCCTCAACACCCAGACAACCTCAGGGAGTTACCTTGACTGACTCTACCATGCAGGTTCCTCCTGCTGGGGGCTATCTCATCTACTTAGACTGGAAGTTCTCTGGAGCAGAGACTGTCACCACTTTGTACCAATACAAAGCACAGCAGAAAGAGCCTTCTTTTGTTCAGTCCTCTGGCACTAATGTAATAAGCATGGTTAGCAAAGTATCTGTCTACACTTATCTACAGGTACGCCAGGACTGTATGAGAACAAGCACAGGTTCAGCTTTTGTAATGCTGGAAATGTACAGTTATATTCATGAAATTTCTACCTATGATGACCATGTAACAAATGGAATATTCAGCAGGAAACAGCAATCTGACTTACTTTGCTCTCTTGGCCATTTCATTGCCATCCCATCGGGGGCTGTATGGGTAATTCTTCTGGGCCTGGGAGTACAGCTGGCCACTGTTGGTGAAGTGATAGACAGACTGAAATGTTAGGGTTGGTTGGTCTCGAGGAAAGTACAGGGGTAGGTCAACTGTAATTCAAAAAGAAAAAAAAGTCATAAAAAGATACTAGTGTATTTTTTCCTTTTTTCTTATTGGGAATATATCAGACCATTCTATTGGTTTAAAGGAAAAGAAAAGAAAAGGAGAAACTGATGGTTAGTTCTAAAACATCCTTCTGCATTTCTTATAAGTAATGATTTCAACCCATTGTTGTATGGACACTTTGCTTTACCAAAACACTTTTGTAAAGTACATGATTTAAAAAAAGTTTAGCTAGTGTTATGTTAATCATAAAATTTCCACCAGGATTATTTTGTTATTAAAAGAAATAATTTTACTTTTATAGTGAAATCTCCCCTTTCATAAATTCACAAAATACATTCTGTTATGCTTTCCATTCAAAAAACAAATTTCTCTGCTTTAACCAATATATTTTAGTGTCCCCATGGACATCAAAAGCATTATCATTCTCATTTTACGTCTGTCTGTGTCCTAAAGTGGTCAAATGATTTGATACAGAATGTAGAAATATTCAGTCACATGAGCTGAAAAAGATTTCAACTTGCTGTCATCTGCTAGACAAGAAAACACCCACAAAACCAAAAACACACTGCAAAGTCATCAATACCCAAAATATCTCACTAAAAATAAAAATCAGAACCTCTTAGTTCCCTTTGCTTATCACTGTCTCATGATCAGCTAGGTCTGGTGGAACAATAAAATAATCTACAACAGTTAGAAACTGTGCATATTTTCATGGCCAGAACTGGTTTTAACTTAATGTTTTCATTGTTAGAATTATAGTTTGTATTTTCTTGGTCTACTCTTTATTTCCAGAGGCTTCAGAAATCTGTAGTTAAATTGAGTTATGACAACAGTCATGAATTACTAATATTAAATGTCTAATCTAACACCCAAATTAACAGAAGAATGTGCATTTCTTTTAAAGGTGTAGGCTTCATTTAAAAAGCACCTACAACCATACTTTTTGCTATCCTCCAAATCACACTTTTAAAATTCTGCACAGTAAAAGAACACTGCAATGGAATGGTACTTTCAATACTTCCAGAAATTCCAGCACTTCCTATGAAATCTCTGCTCACAGACTGAGATATCAGTGTAAGGTTTTATTTTCCAAATTCCATGCTATCATCCTGCTAGCTTCTTCATTTTTCAGTTTATCTATCACATCTAAATACTCAGATGTGCATCAGCTACACCGCATCTCCCTCTTCCCAAAACTACCCTCCAAGCTCCAGGAGTAAAAGCATTTGAAGCCATGAAATGCACTAAATCCAAAGTGCTATTGCAGCCATAGTCCCAAAATACAGCAAATCGCCCTGCGGAGGCCAGCGCTTGCTTGGTTCATGCCCCAGAGTCTGAGCCACACGGGACAGCTCCCACAGTCCGGCCGGGTGACTCAGCCCACACTGCAGCTTCCAGCACATAGTTAAGCTGTAATGACATGGGCAGAGTTCTGCTAATTTGAGGGCAGATCACTGCTTTAACAAAGGTTAGATTCAAAGATTGCTCTCGAATTCCTCTTTATAATGTGATTACTAAATTAACAACCCTGAAAAACATTGGTATAATGTGGCCATTTATCAGCAAGCAAGCTGTCTCCTCCTCTCACAAATGGTTGTGTGCCTCGGTCTCTGAAGGATTCCACCACGGAAAAGAGAAAAGAAACAAGGAGACTGATTCTCTTTTTTAATGTTATAAATATACTACTCCAACTCTGAGTGCTTAAACTGTTTCTCTAGTGCATCTTTTTCCTTCTTAAGTACCAACTCCTTAACAGAAACCAAGTCTGTATACTTTTGTATTTTATCACTGTGTGAGAGGAATAACAAACTTTAGCAAAGTATTCAAGTAATAGTTTAGTCCTTGTACTTAACTTTTTAGTTGAGAATTTCTAGTTTCCATTAACTTTCCCTGTGAAACACCCATTTACATAACATGGGGAAGCGGCAACAATTTTTTCCCTGTTACCTAAAACTGAAGGTTAGCTCTTAAGACAAAGTATCTAGCAATAGAAATGCTGTTTAAAATAGATGATCAAGGCAGTGCTCTCACTACAGTGACACCTGCATTTGTTATGAGGAGATACCACCAAAATACATTCTATTAACCAAAACCCGCACAGGAATTTTCAGGAATTACTTACATTATAAACTGATCACACAGATCAGATAATCAAAGTAGATTCAAAACCATGCATCACACATCTGGACAACAGCAGTATTACCTTGAACTGCAAGTGGAGTTTTGAAAAATTTAACCTGCCTTTGATTTATAACACTACCCTTCACCTAAAACCTCCAAACTTCCAGTTTTCTAACCCAAGTGTTTCCTTAATACAAGGTGTGGATGAGTCCAGACCAAGCAAAAAAACCTGTCCCTAATTCTGGAACACAACCACACCTAAAAGACCAGTAAACAGGAAATAGCCTTGAGTTTAAAGTGTTATACTTATCTCAAGGTAGCCAGCTATTATTTCAGCAATAGGAAAGGAAGGCAAGAACTTGCTTCCGTCCCAGTGAGTGCCCGTCCATTGACACTGTTAGTGCAGAGAATGAAAAAAATAAGCAAATGCCGTTGGTAATTAATGCTGGAAGGTGTGCTGGACATGAAAGGTCAAATTCTGCTCATAGTCACACACAGCTTGCTAAAAAAAATTTTTTCCTTTTACCTGGCTATGTGTAGGCAGTCTGACACTTAACCTGTACATTAATACAAAATCAGATCTGCCTTCATGCAATACCTAAGGTGACAAATGTGTTGCTGTAATTACATGCAAGACAACATTCACACTTTGCCATGAAAAATGCATCACCGTTAAGAACAACACATCAGTGTTGTAAATTAACACCTGAACTAGGTAAACTGTAAAAGCCTGTGTTGGTTTGGCATGCTAGTTACCTAAGAACTACAAAAACGTATTCATGTTGAATACAAGTACTATTTCCAAATAACAGCTGACTCACAAAGTACCCTGGTGATATGTCTGCAGAAAATAAGCAGATGACTCATGTCTGTAAATTCCTGAAAGTACCAATAGACCCCTTGCTTAGTCATCTTTCGCTTGGATGCTGGGTTCACGAGCTCTGTAAACTATAATGAGAGATCTAGCTCTTAGTAGGACTCTCTCTCCCTTTTTTCCTCTCTTCTAAACAGTGCAAATTATCTCCCTAAAAATAACTTCATCTGCGTAAGTGAGTCACTTCAACTAGCAAGCTTATACAAGTCATGCAGTTAAGAAGTAATATTTGGTTATGAAGGTAAAAATGCTGCTGTCAAACTCAGATTTAAAATGAAAATTATGTCAGAGGAAGTCCCATTTACCCCTTCTCTTGCAGAAATAGAAACATTTCCTTTGGAAAATTTAAACAATTAGCTCATTCAGGAAAGTAAAGCTTTCTAATTTAGTTCCATGCTCAAAGTAATTTAATCCTGATGATTTCTTACTTTGGCTCTCCTAAGCATCACACTGTTAATGTAAGAGAAACTCAAAGAAGCAGACTGGAGAAAGAAGTCAGTAAAACATTGCTTTCTCCTACATTACAATTTACAGATCATTTTTTAAAAGTCAATTTTTAGACAGCCATAGTGTGGGGAAATCATGTCTTTATGCAAGCTCTACATGAGCAGAACTTGGAGGGCTGTTTATGGGTAATTAAGCATTGAGTAAATTCTTCACTGATTGAACCCTAATTTTCCCACACAGTTCATAAGAAAGCAAAAGAAAAAGGACTTGCTTGTTGAGCATGAGTCATGTTGTAAAGAAACTTAATTACAGTTTATAAATAGTTGAAGTTGCTCTCTTTTTGAAACATAAGAAACTATCTAGAAGTAATACACAAATTTGCTTCTCTTGACTTAGTTAGTATTTAATGTGTACATATATTCAAAACATAGTTATCTTAAAGCCAAAATCTTCGTTTATTAATGATTAAAAAACTGTGGGATGCATCTTTAAGGTTGAATTGTTCATTTTCTTAAAAAACAGCAATCTGAGGC
Source organism: Origma solitaria (assembly GCA_013397895.1). Classification (NCBI taxonomy): domain Eukaryota; kingdom Metazoa; phylum Chordata; class Aves; order Passeriformes; family Acanthizidae; genus Origma; species Origma solitaria. The sequence goes on from VZRL01004713.1 coordinate 625,428, forward strand.
CTGGAACAGGTTACCTCGTTTGTTAAGCTTATGTCAACAACTACAGAGTTGATTCTGACTATCTTATTAACTTTAAAATAGTATCTTTAGCATCTAATTTTACAACTTGTTGAACAGGATATGAAATGCGGAAGGAATGCCTCAGAAAAAGCATGCACCAGTGCTGCTACAGGTTTTCTGAAGGAAAAATGCTCACATGAAAAGGGCAGGTTTACCACAGTGTCCTGCTCTCCACCTTCAAGCACAGGGGAAAAAAAGATGGGAACCAAAACCATGCTGGAAATGCATGCTGACCATTAAAATATTTCAAAGCACTTAGACGGTAACATTTAGAGAATTTTCCATATACTGCTTCCCCGTTCTAAGGAAAAGGTTTATTTATCCTTTGTATGGCACTGGATAAGTCTAGGTATTTGTTTTCACAAAAGCCAACATTTACTCACTGAATTCATCATTTTAATGCTTGGATGCTACTATACTGGTTATCTTACTAACCTTTGGGATGCTTGAATCTGCAGCAGTTTATCGCACCTGAAATTTGTTTTGGACTCATGAACACTGGCTGATCTGGATACTTTATTGCTGAGATTTCTACTTTTACAAAATTTCATGACCTGCACAACCTTAATTCAATCTGAACTTGCTTTATGGAGCAGCCCTTCAAACAGAAGATATCACAGTATAGTATTGTTTCCAGCTCTAAACAGTCCTAGGCTGCACAGAGCTGGCCAAAAGAGACACTGTTCTGGCTTGCTCCATCTGACAGACCTCTCCCTCTGCATTTATTTACAGCACAACACTGAAGTCTTGCTCCAATTAAATGTGTTCATTCCTGCATGAGATTTCCAAGACGATGATTCCAATCATCATAAGAATGACATTAGCTACACAAAATACTTAAAAAATGGTTTCACAACACACTCATGAGTTGAGAGGTTCTTTAGGGATTCTAGATCAGGAATGAAGGAACAAGGAAAACCAGTCAATCTATCTACTGATGCTGAGAACCAGCCTGTGAGATGCAATACTTCTGAGACTTAATAGTAGATGATACTTTATACTGCCAAACAGTCCTTCTAATACTGTCTGCCATGGCAAGTACCTTAGAATCAATGATTACTGGACATGTGAAAAGTTTTGTTTAAAGTATTTCACCAGAAAAACAAGAAGGATATGCCAAACTCAAATCTCCAGAGAACACTGAAGAATCTTAGCCTGATACTATCCATTCTCTTCCCGAAATTCCCTGACTCACTCCTTACTTATCATCCAGCTTTGGCGAGAGACTGCCTCTGCACTCAAGTACTTCTGATGAAGTAAGTAATGGAAACAGGAAACACATATTCCAGGCTCCAGAACTGCGTTTCTGTCTCTTATTAGTACATATTCATCATCTTTCTGCTTGTTCTTTTTTTGGTTCAGCGAATTTCACATTCTCTCTGCCTTACTTGCAATTGAGCTCACACTGCTGGGAAAAACAGTGGATTTGAATGCACTGCCTCAAACGAAAAAGTTCCTTGAACTCAGAGCCCTGCAATTTCCATGTGTTGATGTGGATGAGACCCATGTGAATTTACAGTGTAACTCGTTGGCAATATACCATATTATATAGTATCACACACCTCTCAAGCTCTATTTTAAAAGTATATTTCTACTAGATTTTTTGACATGACTTCTCCTATGAGAAAGCTGTTTCAGACAGCCTGTACAGTGAAAAATCTTCACCTACCTTCAAGAGCTGTCTTCAGTTTTTACATAAAAACTCCAGTGCAGAAGGCCTTTCAGGTATCATATTGATCACTGTACTTACAGAGGAACCTGAACAGATTCAGCCACAAGCATTTTGGGGACTGTAGCGTCTAGCACAAAGCTCCACAGGGCAGGATTTCAGGCTATTTTGCCTAGTGAATCTTTCCTTGACTCATGTGTGCTGAAGGCCTTTAGCCTACATTCTGCTGGCAAAAAATGAAAGAGGGAACTTGGCTCAAACTTGGCTCAAAACACACAAAGTATTACTGAATGCCACAGCTATCCTGCTTTGGTGTGTGATGATTTATTCTTGCAAGAATGAGAGAGCAAGGATGACAAATAACATATCAATGGCATTAGTGGGGGACTTTCGGTTAACAGAGCGCAGTCACAGGAATTTGAATTTGTTAAACATTATTAGGGCTGACATCCCTTCTGGAGAAAAACAGGTTCTTCGCAGGAAGATGCTATTTTGTAATCAATATTTCAAAATTTCAAATCTGAAAGGAAAAGCCGTTTATGGAATTTTAGCTGAGACACTTATGGCATTTTGGGTGTGTTGGTAATGACAGCTGGTTTTGAAATAATTAGGTCTGCCCTTGCTACAGGAAATATCCACCCCATCGGCAAAGTCAACAGTTGTATGGTAAATCAGTAAGATGACTTATGTACAAAATACTTCCAAATAAATACCATGAAAATACAAGTAAATACTCTGAAAAAAAGAAACAACTATTTTTTTCCTAACTGCATCAGTTATGAATTAACAGAACATACAATACTAAACAATAAAAGACAAACTGCTGTAGGCAAAATGGAAACAATGAACTGCGATGGATTAAACTATTCCGACACATTACAGAGTAGATTTGTTTAATTAGCTCTCTTTGTTTTGGTTTGTTAGTTGGTTTTGTCTGTTTGGGTTTTTTAAAATATAATGCAACCCATTTTTATTTGAGGAGGACTGCATGACATTGCTGAATCCACCTTGTGGTTATCCTTCCACTGATAATGGATGGGAACTACAATACAATCTCGGCACCAATGGCAACTAGATTTATGATTACAATTGTTTTGATTTTCCTTCAACACAGGCATATTATATGGCTGTAAAAATATGCCACATCTTTATTACAACCTGTAACTTTTTAAAAAGTATTCCATCCCTCATACAAACCAGCATTTAAAAAAAATTTGATCAAGATAGTTTACATGACTTAAGTTACAGTCACGTGTTGCAGAGTATCTAATTACTTGTTCAGTTTTACAGAGGAACTAAATAAAAGATCAAATCAAGATATTCTTCAAGCAGTTTCCAGCTATATGGTCAAAGACCATGCCAAAAAAATGTAACTTAACCTGAAACAACTTCTTCTTGCTTTCAAGTGTCATCGCCCACCCCATTTATGTCACACATTCATTGCACTTCTACAGCAAGACTGGAGTACCTCCTCAAAACATCCTGTGGAACATCTCATAATCCTATATTGAGCCCATAGAAATGGCATAATGGCGTTACAGGTATTTTCCTTCTCTAATTTCTGTAATCATATTTGTCTTGATTAAGAAAAAGGCTTCTTATTTTTACTTCATCAGCTTCAGCTAGTTACGTATGTTATATTTTGCTCTATTTTTACTTCAAATTCTCAAAGATCTTCATTCCCTCCTCCTTCCGTTTTATTTCCTTTTATTGTTTCTGCTGTTACAGTTTCTATAGTAACTTCTCTAAATGCTGATGAGATTGATGTTACTAAAAGCTGTCTCTTCATCTGAATTGTTTGAAGCTTGAAACTTAAATACAGTTGCAGTTGTTGTGGGTGTAAAAAGCAAGCCATGCCCTTTCTTGGCACTGGCTGGTGATGACTGCAAAAAAATCTCCTCTGCTTTCTGAGCAGAGATACACTGCTAATTGCTGAGAAGTTTTACATTACTTTCCATTACTTTACATTACTGGACAGGAAACTATCTGTGACATGTTTTTGCCTGACAAGCAGATGTACAAAACCAGTGTCTTCTCTTACCAACATTTTATTAAGATTATGAGGCTTGCAAATAAGTTGTTTTTCCTGTTTTAAATACTGCCTGGGATTTGAAAGGAAACCATTTTACTTCATTTTCACCTGTGATCAGTGTGACATTATTCTGCAGGTCAAGAGGACCCTTTGCTGACACATCTGGTATCCTGTTCTTTCAACCTTTGCTCCATGCAGGCTTATAGCTTGCACATCCCAACCCACCATCACCCTGTCTGACCCAACTAGCCGACTAAGCCACTCCAGAGATTTTTAACTGCAGCACTGGCCCATTGCATTTTCCCACTCCTAAACATTACAATTATCACTTTTACTCCTGAAACCACCTTACACAGTTCTAAAAGCTTATCCTTCTATTGCTTTTTAATGACCTAAAGAACTACTTTGTGGAACATACTCTTTTAAGACACGCTTTCTAGACCACCAGCCATTTTTGGTGCTCTTTTGGGAATGCTCCATTTGAGGATGATGTAAGACAAACAGCAGGATCACACCCCTAAGCTTCAGGGAGCAGATTTTGGGCTGTTCAGGGATCTTGCTCTTCCCATGGAAGACTCCTATGAGATAATGGTCCTGGTGAGAAGATAGGTCCATGATGACCTCCTCCAAGGTGAAGGACAGTCTATCCTAGTGAGCAGAAAGGCAAACAATAGCAGCAGGAGGCCTACATGGATGAGCAAGGAACTCCTGATAAAACTCAAACATAAAAAGGAATCACAGGAGGTGTGGACACTCCCTGAGCATTTAGAGACAGGACTGGGAATGTCAAAGCTGACCTGGAATTGAAACTGGCAAGGGGAGTAAAAGACAACAAGATCGCCTGCTACAGGAACAGCAAAAGGATGACAAGGGAAAAGATGAGACTGCTACTGAATGGGGCAGGGGAACTGCTGACAAAGGAGAGAGAAAAGCAGCTTAAGCACTCCCTCCTTCCCCCATTTAGACATTTATACATGTTTGTGATCAATTCCATCTCTAAAACAGGGTGTACTTCTTATTACTCCAAAACTAATTATATTTATCTATTTCATAAAAGGTATTCAGCAGTTGCCTTTGTATGCTATTGCTAGGTCACAAATGGATTCTTAGAAAAAATTTATTTTGGTGACAAAGCAATTGTCATCGCATAGAAAGATAGGGAAGAGATGGGGAAGAATGACTCAGAAAATGTTTCTAACCTTGATGCAGCTCTTATTTCTAGAGATTTCATCTCTCTAATAATCCTGCAGTGTTTTGTATCATTCTATTTCTTTTCTGAAAGCATTGCCTGGTATTGAACCCAGGACTCATCCATGAAACCCTAGCTCATCATCTCCTTTCTGGACCAAAACCAAGATATTTGCTTTCTACTTGCTACTATGAGCAGTTTTGAACTTGCTTCATTTCATACCTTTAAAGTTCTCATCTTAGAGAAAAAACTATCTGTGAGTTACCAAAGCACGTAGACACAAGACAGACATGGAGTAAGAAGAACAAGCATGACAACCTGCACTCAAGTCCTGCCCGTCAATTACTTTTTGTGACCTAGTTACTTCTTTTCAAAAATTGAGTGGATAAAATAGGATTATATCCTTTTTCCATGTCAGGTGCCTTTTCTGAGAATTTTAGTTATATGTCATATACTTGGGCACATAGTAATCATACTTTCTTTCTATATATAAAACAAGTAAAATCAACAATTCATTTTTCTGAAAAGTGCAATTTTAAAGAAGTTATTACAAAACCTTTCAGTCGATTTGTTAAAGTGCTTGTAGTTGCTGGAATAACGTCAATTAATGTCTGCAGCAATATACTACAGTTTTAGAAGTGTGGCAAACATATGCGTTTTATAAAAATTAAAGAAGTAATATCCACAGCAAAATGATATTTTAAAATACCTTGCCAGTCCACCCACATCAGGCCATCCATAAGATTCTTATAAAGCCTAATTTCTATCACAACTGTTGTTTCCTGTTTGGTTCTGTCCATACCAAGTTTTATGAACTGCCTGCTGTCCATTCTCCCTTTTTCTGCAGTTACAAATAGGAAGCTACAACTAGATTATACTGAGTGACATGAAAACAAAATGAACACAGAGAAACAGAAAAAGAGGAAAAGAAAACCACTTTTCAGGCTCACTTGCATCCATTATGAATACCTATATATAAAAAAATCTCATTTGGCTCATGTACTAGTAAATACCCAGGGTGGAATCAAAGGAACAAAATGTTTAAAGCACTCTTTGTGTCAAAAACAAAATTATCAGCTTTCAATAAAAATTTTGAACTAAATCTAGTTGGCAGTATCCCTTAGAAATAAAGGAGAAAAATATGCCACGGAGGAAAATGATCAGCAAAAGACTCATTAATTTTCCAAATGCTACAATTCAGTCCTGTGATTAGCTCCTGTCTATGCCCATGCCTAGTTTAGTGCAGAACCTGTGACTCAGGCTACTTTCCCATCACAGTGCCTGATCCATAGCCCTGCAGTTTATCTGCAGTTTTCATTGACTTCAGGAAGCAAGACACACTTCACTACAAAGGAAATGTCACAGCAAATGCTTTGCTTTGAGTGATTGAAACAATGCACAAAGTTTTGAAGAAACCCTGTGCACTCGGGGTATATTTTGCTGTAGGCAGAACATACTCTCAGGAACTCTCAAGACCAGATTCAAAGAAATATATGGAACCAACTAAAAGTACTGAGTCAGAGAAGTCTGCCACAAGAAAGACACTTCTCTGCTTATTCCCAAGTACAAGATCCAAATGACTTTTGACTTTCTCCAGCCACTTTTACATCACTGGGGCTTTGTTAAATCTTCAGATTCTTATTTAAGAATGAAATGACAGTCTTATACAATATTTCCAGACTGTTTTGATCACGTTGAACTTCTCACTCAAGACTCGTAAAACATTTATTTTGTTATGCCTAGCATTTCTGCTGAGCTATCCTGCCTTCCTGACAGAACCAGATACCACCTTGATATTCACATGGTCATGTTCTCTTTTACCTGCTTTAGTTTTCAGAGTCATAAATTCCCATTTTCATTTAAGGAACAATGAGAAGAATAAAATAACAGCACTATATAAGGAAGTCAAAACAATACCTCATTAGATAAAAGCTCACAGTAACAATCTAATGTAAGTATTCCACTCAATACTTGGCCTATTTTTTTTAGGACATGGCTCAGGCAGACAGCGTTATTTTTCATAACTTTTCTCTAATAGACTGACAAACATGCAGACAGCAATACCCAAACAGGAGTACATCAGAAGCTGACCTTGATAACTTCCACCAAAAAAACCTGAATCCAGAAGTAAGCGTCCACCCAAAGCCTGATACTCATAGGTATAGTCTCCTCTAAGCCGATAAATGCCCTAGGTCCATTGATTGCTTCTCTCTTTTGTTTCAAAACTTTCTTCTTGCTGAGGTGCTGCCTATTTCTCATCTATCCTCTGACAGAGACAACTACCAAACTGCACAGACAAGTAAAAGGGACAAAAAGCTACTTCAGTTGGCATTCCCACAGCAAGAAAGATCATCAATAAAACTCTAACTTTTACATGATCAGCACTTTGGAACTCCTGGATCAGTGGCATTATCCACACAGAAACTGAAATCCCTTACAGTTAGCCAACGTTGGTTCCAGCAAATGTTCCCACCAACCTCACTTTGACTGAGATCCCACACAAACTGGAAATACAAATGCTGGTAGCCTTCAACATTTTCTATACCTTGAAATACTGTTCAGTGAAACAAACCCTTTTAATTCAATGCTTGTCCTTTTCAAGACATTTTAAACAACCACTAACACAGGCAGGGTTTCATTTGCTACTGCAAAATGGTCCAGCTTCTGTCAATCTCTTCAGTGCTGATAACCTGAAAATCTTGCAAGATAAAAATTAATTTTTGGAAAGCTCAAATACAGGTTGCTTTGGAGTTCTAGTTTTGTGTTTGTACCAATAACTCTACTTAATTCTTAATTATGCACAGATAGTGTAACTTGTGTTTTTGTCCAGTATTGATCTGGTTATAGCATCAATGGCTGGACTCGATCTTGAAGGTCTTTTCCAACCTAAATGATAATATAATTTATATATAGTATAATACATAGACTGTATACAGGAACAAGAATATGAGGAAATATCTGTCTTAAAAAACTAATCATAGCTGAATTATAAACAAGAAGAGAAAGTCTATTGAAAAGTGAGCAGTCTATTGAAGTTTACTTACAAAGCTTCATACTGAGACTTACTCATAAACAGTATCAGTATCAAAAGCAATAAGCCTGATTAACGATTTCCTTTCCCATGTGGATGCATGAACTTCTCTAATTGTTTATTTCTTTTGTCCTATATTTGAAAGCACTTGATTAATTCTTAAAACCAAACCACTAAATAAACAGTTCCTTTGACTAGTCTTTGATCTTATATAATAACTCCAGCAGCTTTATTAGTCTAATGATTAAGTTTGCAACTAGGTAGCTCTTCGGTGTCTCAAGGTAGAGTGGGTAAACTCTGCTCTTCCTTCTATTACTACACCACCAATCAAATTTTTTAGCATGTGAAGTTGTTCTGAGGATATTTGGCTTTGGCAATTCAGAACTATTTTTCTGTTTCTCTCCTCTTTAACCCAGTTAACTCAATGAAAGTATTCTGAATAATTTCACCTTACTTCTAATGTTTTTCACTTCCTAGTGTCCAGACAACTTTGCAACTCTGAATGCAAACAGTTGCAAAACAATGCCAAAGTTATTTTTGAAACCTCTGAAACCATCTCCTAAAGGAAATACAATGCATGTTAGTGTTTATAAATCTCACAGTCTCAAACTTAGAATTTTAACCAAAATTTAGATGCCAATAAAATTTACAATGGTTCTTTTCATGTGATTTGCCACAGTGCTTGCTGTATACTGACCTATTTATTCTCCTGGAATGCTTTATCTACATACTACAGTAAATATATAAAGTAGAACAGTTTTCAACTTATTGCTATCTCTCCCAGACATTTTATTAGACGCTTGCTAAATATTCAACCATAATATACATAGTTATGTCAGTGGTTAAGAGATGAAAGCCTACATTACTTCACTCAGGAAATGAAGTGCAGGTTTCGGTTCTTTCATTGCAATATCCTTCAGTGCATGGAACAGAAATGCTTTTGCAGTGAATTGTTCAACAGGTGAGTGATGCAAGGGCTTACACAGCTAAGTCACTATATGATTTCTAAGGCCACAGGGTTAATACATAGTGATAAACTATTCAGTTATAATTGTAGCTTTTGTGCCACTTTAATTGAATACCATGACTATTACACAGTTAAAACCTGCTCTGTTATTTAGCAGAAATTTGAATTTTGATTCCCCTGAAATCTAAGTGATTCAACGTGTATTAAGGTATTATTATCCTGCAGCACAAATCAAATCCACAGGAATTTTAACATTGATTAAATTAACCCAAATATGTTGGGGAGTAAGAAAGGTAGGAAATCTACAGGAAGGCCATACATAAAGAAGTGTCATCTCATAGAAGACAATTGTCCAGTGACCAATTCCCAATTGTAGTTGAAATGTAAGTAACTTCATAAGGATAACTTCTCCAAAAATGCCAGCTTTCATTTTCTTTTTGCTCATAACATAAATAATAACAATATGATGGAAGTGCATTAATTTCAGGTTTGAGATTTCTAGACCTTTTAAGGTCATTATTGTGTGGTAATCTTAGGTGATATAAGGAAAGGCATTGGTGAGACCATTTTTTATTATCTCCAATACAAAATGGGGTGAAGGACTTCCCTGAACAATGGCAATCCTAACTTCCTGCATTAAGAACTCTGGGACAAATTCCTATGATATCATTAAGACAGCATTAGTTTTCCACACACAAAGCTAGTCCACAATCAACAACTATGTAATATGCAAGACTCCAGTGCTAGAATGCTAACAAACACCAATGCGGCATCTGCCCAGATTGCAATGTCATAATTTTAAACATAAATAAGAAATGTAACAATCAAATCTGAAGAGTAAATTGACTGAATTTCCCCAGATCAAAATACCTTTGATACCTATGAATTTCACCTTACCACAAGGAAAAACAGTAACTTAAGGTAAAATGTAAAAGAGGCAATATCAAAGCCATATTTACTAATTTCCATGTGGAGTAACTCCCAAACATTTAAACTAAGAATGTATTTTTTAAAGCAATACAACAGCTATTTATAAAATTTAAATGACAGCAAACCTAGCTACCTTGTTAGGACAGTTTTGCCTACACAGTTTCAGTCCAGGAATAACTTTTGGATCCTAGTGACAATATGCTGTTATTTTTTATGTAATATATTTTCTCTACATTAAAGTGTCTTTACCGTTGTTATCAGTGCATTAATTCCTCACAATTACAGATGATTTTAGGTATTCCTGGGTTGAGTATAATAATGGTCCTTATCACTGACACTTTTGAAAGGCCGAGTGAATTTAATCTTGAGTCAAATTACCAGAAAACCTTCCCAGGACACTTTTGACATTCGGTAAAGCTGACATTTCACTCTTGGTGTGCATCCTCCCCCTTCTCCAAATCCAATTGAGATTTTGTGTTTTCTAAGTCACATCAAAAATAGATTAAGCGCTGGATAAAAATAGCTAAAACTTTTAAATTGTTTCCTGCAATTGTACTTTTCCCTTTTGAACTTGTATCTTCAAGAGGATAGACATTTATGCCTGAGGCAAAGTGTTACTCACTGTGAACAAGGAAGCAAAAATCTTTCCACATCAGCAATAGAGTAAGCTTTGTGAATCCTTCTGCATCATATTCCACCACACCACTATCAACAAGAAAACAACAAAAAAGTGAATACAATTTTTACTTTCTAATACTGAATAAAGAATACGTAAATTTTGTACTACAGGGATTGTTATTTTTGTCTGTTTATCCAGAAACTTTCAGTATTTGGTTTGTTTATTAACAGCTACAATTTTCTAGCTAATTGTAAATTAGATTAAACTTTTAATAATCGTCTTAATTATGCTGTGGTATTGGAGGTTCTTACCTAAAGAAAGGCCATTTTCAGTTTAAAATACACTTTTGAATGAAAGAAGACCTGCTACCACATCTGCAGTCCTAAATTGATAAAAACTGTAGACATCCAAATTCCCTCTATCTTACTCAAATTAAGATAATTTACTAATTCTGTAGTAAGCGAGAGGGTAAAGTGAAAATAAGCAGTCTGAGAAGAGTCTAAATATGAAAACTGGAAAGAGTATATCTAACAAATACAAAACATGAGATCATAACAAAAAATTCCATATAGAATACTTGTTCAACAGATGGATTAGAAGTTTCAACCATCAGAAGCTGGTATTCTCTAAGTCTCAAGCAGTACCAGAACTCATGAACCACAATGCAGATGTCATGTAATCATAGGCACACCTGGCCATTTCTATAATATAGTTTTCTCACAAGAAAAGGAAATACCTTGTCTTGATAAAGATTGAGCTTGCACTGACTGTCTACTCATATGCCCAGTTCAAGTTACTGTTATCTACTTATCATTGCATTAAATCTGGGTGCATGCTAGAAGCCACCTGCTTTCCCGACCTCACCTGAGGGACTCAAATCTCACTGAGATTTGAAGGGCTCCCAAATATCCATGTCACTGGCATCACCCCTCAGAAGCAGAAAGCCCTCATCACAATTAGATAAAGGCTTGGACTCCTGCTTAAAGCAGAATTTAGGCGGGAAACCAAAGTGCCAACCCTTCACCGTGCCAAAGTGGCCCTGAATAATTGATTTGTGAAGCTAATGTGTCATCATGGCTGGCCACGGACCTTTCATCTGCAGGAATGCAACATGACCCAACATCCTCTTCTCTTGAGAGACAAAATCCTGGTTGATGGTGGGCACAGCTGGTCTCCCAGTCCTGCCTTTATGCCAAGCAGTGGTTTCTGGCTCTTTCAAGGCTTGGAACCATACCTTCTTCCCCATTTTCCCACCCCAGTCACTGCCTATTACTGCAAGACCCCTCAAGTCATTTATTCAGAAACGAATACATTTCTTCTGCACAAAATTCCTACTGTTCCTTTCCCATCATCACCTATTTTCTAGAAAAATCAGATCAGCAACTAGCACAGACGTGAAATAATGCTGAACTACATTTCAGTACTGCTACAGAGAGACAATCTATACACATCAGTCTGTGAAAAATTACTAGATTTCATCTTATCCAGTGGACAGCAGCCATACAACCACAGAAAATGTACAGAAAATTAGTTTCCCCCACGCTACAGAAGATATGCATTGAAAGAAAACTTACGTTCCAAAGTGACTCAGGAAAGCTGCAATGTACTCTCTTCTCTTATGGTATCCCTGAATAACATATTGTACCTTAAAAAAGAAAGAAAACAAATCCAGAGCTATAAAAAGATTTAAAAAGCCAAAGCCCAGTTTGTAATTTTTTCTTGTTAAGGAAGAGTTATGTTTGACATGGTAGTATTTCTGAATGGTACATTTAGTGTGATTTCCCTAAATAATCCTAAAATGCCTTTAAAGCAAACTCTGGATCTTGCACACAGAATATCGTGTAAAGAAATCTCTTCAATCAGTTCTGAGTGAAACTTAGTCTTTCACAATAGACTGAAGCATTGTTTAACTGCACAAGACAAAGACTGAAAGAAAGAAAGAAATGCTCAGCTTTGCCTTACTGAAGTTTGAGTAGAAAGCTGTGATAGGCAAATCAGTTATCTGAACTGACAGCAGGCTAAGTGTCAAAATAACATTCTGGTTATAAAAGAGAAGAAAAAATTAAATATCTTCCATGACTGATCTTGGGTGTTTTCTGAAGACTGCACCTCCAACAAAATCTTCTGAACACTAAACTCTTTCACTGGTTTTGTGCTGACTCAGGGAGCCACCTACTCAACTGCGAGCATCAATTTCTGAGGCATTCTGGGTTTTGAAAGACTTCCATCATAGCACAGACAAAATCCAACAATACTAAATTTGGAGACTTAAGGCAAAATTCTTCTTGCACCATGTATGTTTTCATGTTGATTTGAATGGCATTACTTAGGAGAAGGGTGTGAACAAGGTTTGACCCATAACAGAACGTGTCATCAGCTGCAAGGACATTGGGCTTACAACTGGTGACTTGGAAGTACTTATGGTACAGTTCTATATGCAATTCCCTATGTAAATTCCTTTGCTTTCCAGAACAAAAAGTAGCATTTTAGGAACTGTTCTTCCCCCCACCGAAAAGAACAGGAAGAGTATATTCTTGGCTATGGAAATACTATAATTCCTTGGCTGGCAAATGCTTTCCGAAAATTACTGAAAAAGCCTTGATACAACGGTTGCTGAGAACTATCTTATATAATTTAAAGTTAAATTCTATTTATAAATTGAAACATTTCGTTTTATAAAACACTACAGTTATTTTGAAGGCTTTGTGTAGGATCTGAAATGTTATTTTGGGAAGAGGAAAACATACGATAAGTTTGCTTAAGTGACTTTGCTTAAGAAAGGATAAAAACAGTCCTGCGTACTTGCAGATTTTAAAAACAGAAAGTAATTTTAACAGAAAACCACAACAAAAACAACTCTAATGATAGATTCCAACATAATTATGGAAACACATTTTGAAGAACTTTTTCTAAAAGATAAAATTACTTCCTTCATTTAGACAATTGAAGGTAAAAATAATATACAAATAGGAAGTCTGTAATAGGTAAATTTCTAGATGTTGACCCCTAAGCCTTCTTTTGAAAATTACACTTCTATAATGGAGAAACTTTCAAAATACTATAATCATTCTTTTTTGTTTAAACAGTAAGCTAACTGGAACACAACCTTTTCAGCAACCTTAAGTAACTATTACTGTATAAACACCCAAAGAAAATGCTGATTCAGTTCATCTGGAGGAAACATCTGAGAATAAAAATCACGAAGTACTCAAAACCTACAATGATGACAGGGGTATGAGAACTTGCAACTAGAAAAATGATATGCAAACTACAAATTTGTATTTATTAAAAACCAGTATACAACAATGTAGTGTTGTACAGTACAATAACATTTTATCCTAAATCATAACATATCACAGTGAGAAAAAAAACTGCACCAGGATCTGATCCCAAACTCACTTGTTTACCTAAAAGAATCATTCTATTCAATGTTGTGCTTAGGTGCTCGGCTCTTATCAAGACGATATTCCCTGTGTAGTTCAGTCTAAGTATGCCTTGCTTAGAACACCTGGCAGAAGAACAATGATGTCTGTGGACGTGCATAAGGGAAAGGAAAACTGATCGTTTGTACCTTGTTTGTTAGCAGCTGGCACACTTGGGGTACATAGTCGATGAGACAACCTCCACCAGGAAAGGCTGGGATGTGAAGGGCAGATGATCCTCCAAGTGCACTAGAAAAAGAAGAATTTAACAGTGCATTACATGTACATGTACAGTCCCTGGGATTTGAAAATTAAGCATGGGGAAGGAGGACTTTGCAGAAATAAAGTCAGAGGGCCACAAGGAAGTGTATTTTATGCTGTGGTGAGAATAAAAAGTATTGAATGATACCATCTATAAAAACAGGTTATATCACGACCCACTGTAAACAAACCACTTAAATCAAGGGTATCACTAATGCAAAACATTCTCAAGAAATAGCCTTTTCATTGTGAACAGTTCTGTTTCTTAGCCCTTATCAGTAAGATGTGGAGTACTGTAGTTCAGATATCTTGTTAGTGTGGGAGGAAAGGACTTAAAATCCTCAACTATTCAAAAAATCACCTTCAGCCAAACCAGCTAAGAACAAAATAATCGGGACTGAGGAGTAATAGATGGCCAGATGCAAATATCAGTAACATCATCTACTCCAGTTTTGGACTTCCAAATAGAACACAGATGTCAACCTACTAGATCAAAGGGGGTAGTGGGTCACAAAGATTATTAGGTACATGATGATGTAAGGGGGATGCCGAAAGAAATGGTTTTGTTCAGTCTTCAGAGAACACTGCGGAGGGGGAATACTGAGGAGGGAAGTTGAGGGCATATTGATGCCTTCAATTATCTAATGGAAAATTATAGAGATGATGGAGTCAGAGGCTTCTCTAAAGTGGGGCTCAGTGGTGCTCTGTCCTCAGAGGTGCTCAAAGATCAGCTGAACAACTGCCATGAGCTGGCCCTGCTCTGAGGAGTGGCTTGGCCAGATAAGCTCCTTCTTGCCAGTCTCTATGGGTTTGTGATTATATTCCACGATTCTATGATTTTGTTCATTCCCAGGAGGAAATACCAAAACCAAGGATATTAACTCTGTCCAAACAAATACTGGATATCTGAGTGGTAGGAATCCACAGAAATAAGGTAACTTCAGAGATTTATTTAGGCAGCTTAACCATTTACCTTTATCAAAGGACAGAAGACTGAAGCACACCTGCTATTACTCAGGATAATGGCTTCTTTGGTGTGGAGAGATCTAACACTTATTTAAATCAGGCTGTATAAGGCAACAATTAGGTAAAATCCATGCTACTTTCTTCTAGCAGGACTGACTTAAATGTTTCTTTATAGTCCCTCACCAATCAAAAGGGTATGAATCAGCATTACACACTGTGGATTACATCATTCACTAACCATCCAGAACCTCCTTGGGCACCATTAAAAAGCTTCAAGAGCTAAGTTACTTTGTATGGCCTCCTGTTTACATGCTGTTTCCATGACAAATTACACTGGCTAGAAAGAAAAGTTCTCTGCAAAACAAGACTCTTACTCTCCAATGGGATCTGGCCCTGTATTTTCCACAGTACATGATAAGAAATCACTTTGGTAGGTATAAAGGTCTACAGTCATACATCCCTTTGAAGGAACAGAGCCTACATAAATCAAAAAAATCCCAAACTCATAATGAGGTATATGGAAATCTGCTACTCAGGCAAAACAGTCTGGGTTTAGCAGACTGTTCACCACATGGAACAGTTCTGCTGGTCTGGATTTTGCATATGCAACGATGAAAAAAAAAGCCTTGAGTACACCACAGCAACATAAAAAAACAAACAAACTTTTCCAGCAGAAGTAAGACTCAAATGGGGCTTTTTTTTAAACAGAATTCAGTTTCCTTGCTGCTACCCCCTTACTAAAGTTACTCACATGAGGATATAATTTTCCAACGTGTAGATGGTTAAAAGCAGTGAAGTGTGAATATGACATGATTAAAAGTTGGAACATTTCTGAAACAGTAGTTCGTTCTTAGAAAGTTGAAAGTATATGGGGTCCATCAACCTCTAACATTGGAGAACAGAAGACTTGTCACCCCCAGTATGTGACAAGTGGGTTGCAAACTTCACTTTAAGACCCTGACTTTCAGTTTATTAAACTCCTTAAATATTATGTAAATATATCCATAAAAGCCTCCAATCTCATACACAGAGCAACTGGTACTGTCCATTATGCATCCTGCCTTGCCTCATTTGACACCAAGCCCAAGTTCCCTTGCAGCGTGGACATACCACTGAAGATGCTCAGATGACTACAACAGGAATTACAGGCTCCTCTCTCAGTTACATCAGCAGGTATGAAATGAAGAGTCATCTCTAACAGACTACACATGCCAAAAAAAGGCCTCCATTCCTATATCATCAGCTTACAATACATCTTCCAGACAGAATTATTATGATTTGTGAGTAAGGGCTTCCCATTTTACCTGTACCTGTCTCTTGAGAGTAGCCAGCCTGTAAAACCGTGTTGACATAAATGGAAATCCAGCCCTTCTCAAATGAAAAACAGACTGCTAAAAGGTGTGGTTTCTGAGAAAGAGGTTCCTCCACAGAAAGAAGGCTGGAATTTCTAGTATAATTATCCTCTGAAAACAGAATAAAGCTGTACAATATGTAATTTATGTTCTGTAGAAATAATTATGGGTAGGGAAAATTAAGAGTGGACAGGCTTTGTTCCCTCTATTGGGTCAGAGAATCTGCTTATTAAATATTTTAATGAAATACTGCATTTGCACAGGACCTTGCCTCTGACCATCTCAAAACTGTCTATAAACATTTAGCAATTAAGATTCATCTGCCTTATTAAATTGATATTTACCTTTTATTTTTAAACATGTAAAGAAGCTATTGCTCAGAGTTTGATTTGACTATGCTGTATTACGATGTCTCTGTCATATTAAAGGAACATCTTTGCTGTACCTCACAACCCTGAGACTGGGCAAGACACCATAATAATTCATCTGACTTATAATAAACCTGCAATTGAAGAAAGAAGAGACTTACACAATGTTGAAGAAGGACCTGTCAGAAGTACAAAATGGAGACAATTAGCAAGGGAAGGTCACCATGCAGCTCAGTACCTAAAGCCACTTTTTGAGGTATTTCATGGTCCAATCAAAAGAAAAAGTGTGAAAGAAAGTGCCATAAGAAGCCTTTTATAGTCAAGGACATCCCATTTACCGAAGTATTTCACCAGCATAAGCTAAAGATTGCTGCACGTCCGATCTGCTTTCCAGATAGTTGGGCCTCTTGAAGCATAGATCTTACAAACCTCTGTTTGCAATCAAGCTTTCCTTACTGGTATCAGTGCTATATACCCCTTACAAAAAAACCCCACATTCATTTTATCAAGACAACAAAAAATGTTAAACAAATACCATCAAGAGATATGATGAGGAAATGATTTGTTTTTAAACAGGCAATTGCTCCCCTACAGCTGCCAGAGTAAGGCTAATTGCAGTACAATCAATTGAACTGTTTTGATTTTCACACTGTTTTTTCCAGAATACTGCTACTTTTTAAAGGCTAGAATTCTAACATTCTGATATTTTCCGTAATTTTCACAATTCATGAAGCAACAGTCTTAGGGAATGCTATTTCATTTGGACAGGTACCAGACGAAGACTAAATACATGGTAGATCTACCTGTCTCAGAGATAAAGTTGTACAAACATGTTGGAACAGACGAAGATCTGCTGGCCTCAGAATTTTATTTGCATGCTCTTACTCTAAACCGACTCAGCACTGCAAACCAATTTCATACATCTCATTTTAAGACAGAGCAGAGACACCTTGGCTGCAAGGTCCTGTCCTCCTGGGTTTTCAGAGTCAGACACAACGTGGTTCTGATCCATAGTCTGTGAATTAAATTGGATTTTGTGAAGAACACACTATTGAATTCAACAAGTGCAGCAGACAGCCTGCATTAATAGAAGTCTTGTTCCATAACATGCTGAAACACAAATTCAGAAAGCATAGCTGGAGTATGTTTACATTTCTGCTGTTGACTGATGCATTCCAAGTGACTTGCTCTGTCTGTCTCTCAATGGATCTATTTATTCAGACCAACATACAAAAGGCAAAATCCTTTCCCATTTTTTGATAGCTTCTAATTAATTAAATTGTCTTTCTCAAGAAATGATCCTCAAAACATAGCATAGCATTAATCCACAAGTTTAGAGAAGTGATTGTTTTTGTTCTTGAGTATTAACGTGTAAAGAACCAGTTATTTGCCCTTCCTTAAAAGCAACACTTCATAAGAGAAAAAGTGAGAGTTCCAAGTTTCGAGCTCAGAAGATGGGTGCTTTAGCAAGGCTGACTTACAGGCATGTAGAGGGATGCTCTACTCCCATTCCTGCCCCCTTCCCTACAACTCTCCCCATACTCTCTTGGGCCTACCTAGTTCCCCTGAACTCTTTCATTCACACCACCTCTTCCCTGCATTTCATTTTGCTTCCCTCTTTCTCCAAAGAGAAAAAAATGCAGGTTTCTCTACATTGGTGGGAAACTTTTGAGCTGAATCTGGAAAATGAGGATTATTTCAGACTACCCTCTACATCACAGTTTAAAAAGTTATGTTCTAACACAGGTTAATGTTCTACAGCTAAGGACATGTGCATACATAATACAGTTTATGTTTTGTGCCCTCCCCTTACCGATTCCCATTCCCCATTTCCAAAAATTGCACAAGCTTTTCTATGAAACAAGTATCACAAAGAAAGGAACATCTACAGAAAAGTTACGCTCTTAAAAGGAGGCACCTTACCCAATACCTTACCCAACAGTAATTTGTTTTTTTCTCCAAGGGTGGGAGAGTAAAAAAATGTGTGTTTGGGTAAGAAGGTCCAGAACTGTAAGAAGAATCATATTTATCCTGAATACAGCATGAACACAGCAATAAAGAGCTTTATACCAAAGAAAATGGCACATAATATTGACTGCACTCAACATTTCTAACTTCAATATATTCTGTCTGCAAAACACACATAAAATAGGGAAATGACAAGTTCAATGATGGTGAATGATACAGTTATAGATTCGTCTAGCTTTGAAAATCTAAACAATTAAAAAACTTCCATCTGCACAGAAAGACCTTTTATACCAATTTAAAGTAACTACAAGCTTTTCTCTCAGTGTGGCTAATGTTAAAACTTGTTCAAATCTATGTATAAGTGATGGAAAGTAGACTTTAGACTTTACAGGCTACAGCCCTTTATTCTACCAAGACACACCCTTTTTAACTCTCCGTAATACCTGCTGTGTTTTGAAACCGAAGCACACTGCAGACCTACACAAGCATTTGAAGGGTTTATTATTCGTGATGGCTCTATGCAAGAGTAGCCTCAAGCATGTGGAAAGAAATTCCCTTCTTTTTGCTCTTTTTTGTTATTTTGAGAGGCATGTTAAGAGCTTTGATCTCCTTCCCTGTATTCTTTCTCCTTTGTTGCTGAAGTAAATAGTTGACTTTTTTTCTTTTGCAGTTTCATCACTTTAGTACATTACACCATTTGGCACAAGAGACACAAGGAACCACATCAAATAAAATCACGTGACCACAAAAGCTGCCTTACCAACCATGATCCCAGATTTGCTGTCAGTTTACCATTTTTCAGACTTGCTTGACTGTAGCCAAATCCCTCCTATCACACAAACAACATGGTGCTTGGCAGAAGCCTTGGGATAGTGCTTCGATCAGCAATATAGAGCTTAGCAGTAAAACAACAGATCATTACTTTTGTACTGAAAAATTGGACAGTGTAGGTTTGAGACAGTATTTTCTTCCCTTTCCTGTAATACTCCATTTAAAGCAAACATAATTAATATATTGCTTGTCCACTTAAATCTATCACAAAGGAAAGTGTGTTCAAAAAAAATTCCATTCTATTTTAAAAGAAACTATTTTTATTTAGAATTACTTCTATTTCAATACTGGTAAAATGGAAATGCATGTTTTCAGCTAATAGATTTAATCTGAGGCATCTATATTATTGAATGCACAGGGGAAAAAAAAAATACAATCACAAACAGACCTAGAGAGAAAACTATGCCAAATCTACTTATTTGGAGAAAGAATCCCAGTCAAACTCAGACTCAGCATCTGCCCATTAGAGCTGAAAGGATGATACCATCTTTTTTTCCTTGACCTCTGAGCTCCTCCTGACCAGTGACTGAAAAAAAAAGAAATAATCACTGTGAAGAGCAAATACAAAACGAGAATGTATTTTAGTTTCATGGAATGTGCAGAAAACTGCAAGTCAGACTTACTGAGCTTTACTGCAGCTCTTCTGCTGACTCTATATGTTCTAGAATGTTATTTGCAACCATTCTGCTTCTCTGCCTGCCCACCTACAATGTCCAGATGCTTATACTGAAGTACATGGTAGTTTAATAATATTCATAGAATAGAATAAAAGTTGTGGGATGAAGTAATCTATAAATGCTAATAAATACTGTGTTTGGGTTATTCCAACTTCTGTATTCTGCTGGAGGTAGAGTTGTAAGAAAGAAGCAGTTATCTATAATGTATTACTCATTTCAGACAAAGTGGTTATATCAAGGAAACTTACATTAATTGTACAGATTATAGGTTCTAGCAGACTTTACTAGACTTACATGCAAACCACAGATAGAGTGATTCAATACTGAAAGATTTGTGGGGATAGGAGCTCTGTCCCCAGGATTTTACTCGTTCTCAAAGAAAATAACTCAAGAAGCATGAGATTAATAGATGGTTAAACCTATAATTAAATTAGAATGTTTCTTTTCATCCCTTCCCTGACCGTACTCAGAGCTGAAGGGAGAAAGAACAGATGCTCTTGCAGTATAAAGTTTTTCTTACCACTACTTGATAGCATAAAAGTCTGAAAATGTTAGTATTTCCCCTGTTTTAGATAAATCAGGACTGAAAGGATTTTTCCCTTGCTTTATGGGTCTTTACACACAGAAAGGTTCGGCATGAAGGGGACTGAGAGATTTCTACTGATGTGTTGAGTGAGTGAAAGCCTGGGCTGCCAGAGCTGGAAAAGGGAGCTCTCTGCCATCCTCAGATCTCACATTCTCTGAAGAAACAAAACCACGAGGGGGTAACACTTATTCTCCAGCTGATGGGGCATGTGATGGCACACAGTGGTACCAGAGGGCATACAAGCACTCTGCCTGCAACAGGCACCATGTTGCTTTCCCCTCTGGGTGAGGGGACTCACTTTTGTAAAGTGACCCGTGGCTTCCAGCAGGCAGCTGGGCAGGCAGGCATCCCAGCACAATCCATTGCTCCCTGGCACCTGCATCACACCTCAAGGCACAAACTCGAGGAGAAGTCCAGGCAACAGAAATTATCAGTGAGGCTTCAAAGTATAGAGGTTAACTTAACTGGTGTCAACAGTATCACGCTATAAAATCGTACAAAAAGTATGGTCACTTACTCAATTCTGACAGCATAAACAAGTGAACACTATAAAAGCATGATACTTCAAACTGTTTCAAAGTATTAATACAGAATTATTTTTCATAATACACTATAAACTGGTTCAAAAACGAAATTTGAAAAGTTCCACATGCTATAAAAAGAATGTGATTCTCTCTTATAAGGCTAAAAAATTCTGACAAATGTTGCTTTTGTGTTGCAACTTACTGAATTGATGCCCCCTTAGTTTTTCTGCAAAAAACACCAATAGCGACATGTACTGCAAATGTACTATACTCAGTCAGTTGGGGCAGATAATAACGAAAATCCGTAACAAATGACAGAACTGAATTGAGAGACACTTCTTATGATACAAAAAAACCCCATCTGGTGTACCCTTCCCCCCCCCGCCCAACTACTGCTTACTAGTATTAATTCCAATTAATAATATGAAATATTAAGTATTTTTTACTAGACAATAATTTATTAAATAGTATTTACAAGAAACAGAAGAACCCTTGAATCAGTTGCTAGATGCCTCACAGTTTAAACAGGAAGGCATGGTTCCTGTCCTGAAGAACTTTCACAGTCCAGTATTTCATGCTACACTGCAGAGAGAGAAATTAAATGACAGGGTAGGAAGCACATACATTGCAGAAAGGAGACTTAAACCTTTAACACTTATAATGGAGATAAATAATTTCCAAAGCATTTTGCCTATTTCTTAGAAGTTGGTGACAAATTAAGAGAAACCTGAGTGAGATGTGAAGAAATGTCAAAGATTTTCACAGAGAATTCGATGCAATAAAGAAATAACAGCACATAAAACTCCCAAACAACCAGGAAAAGTTCTAAGAAAGAAACCCACACAAACAGAGCAGCAGCAAACATCACTGAACAGAAAGGGTAGATAAGATAAGCAACATGAGCATATAAGTAAATAAAGAGAGCACTGTGCCGTCCTGTTTTGTTTCCATTTCCACAGAAGTTCAAAAACTTATAAATGAAAGTTAGAGAAATTAATTAAGATGCCAACATAAAGACCATGTAGCCTAACCTCCTTCAATTTTTTAATGTATGGGTCTCAGAAAGAAAAGCAAATGTGAAAGAGGATGTAGACTTGTCACAACTATGACAAAACAAGATTTTGGCTGAAGAAAAAATGAACTGTAACTGAATTGTAAAACTTTTCCATCCTGCGCTGGTTTGAGATGCCAACATAAATCCAGGAATTTGTTTAAAATTATACACTATCCCCATTTCTCCTTCTCATGAACTGTGAAGGAGGAAAGCTGAGTCTGTTATATGAAGTTTACTTTTCAAATTCCTATTCTTCTGAAAGGTACTTTTAATGGTATTATCTGTTTTGATGATATATTTATAACCATCTTAATTGTGAATATATTGAGGGCCTTCTAAGTAGCAAGTAAAATAATAGTGGGCATTGGCTCTTCTACTTCAAGGGAAAAATGTGATGACTTGGAAGAGCTGTGTTAAAGGAACTAAAAGTGGTGTAGCATGAAGAGAGGAGCTAGGAAGTATAAACTTTTGCATAAAGAAGAAAGAGAAAAAGAAGATTGGGGTGTTGGTGTGCTGTGAGCAGTATTCTCCTCTGAAACAGTAGCACTTAATAAATTAACAAAAGAATCCAGGATTTATTTATTGTAAGGATCACTGGAAATTCCTCTCTGCACTGAAGCCTGGGTGGTATGTTACACAGTGCTTGACAGCATTTAAGATACTGATCTACTCTTTTATAATATATCCACTCTGCTTTAGCGATGAAGATCTCCTAAACAATTCAGCTGAACAGAATATTAATCACAAATCCATACACATTTTCTCTTATTATCCATCAATAAAGTGGATAACATAAATTAATAACTGCTCTAAGACGGTATCAGTTACATGTATAAACATTTGCCCTACCTATCTGTAATTTCTGATCACTCTTCCAGCATGCATTCAATAACATCCAGCTTACTATATTGTGACTGTTCACATGGCAGGTAATTTTCCAGTGCTTGTACTAAACCCAGCTAACCAGCAGTGTCTATTATAAAGCAGGAAAATGACTCTCAAAACCTGTATGACTCTATTGCCTTCCCTGCCTACTGTTCTTGCCTTTTTCTGAAGAACAACAGTCATTTCCTATAACTTGCAGTCTTTAATGTTTCATGATTGCACTTGTTCATATTGTTCCTTTTTTTATTTATGTTCCCTAATCTACTTGCCAAATTACAGTAATTATCACTTATTGTTAATCTTTTCCTATACTGCTTAATGCCTAACACTTCCAGTGACATAGCCATTTTGCAGAGCATTTACTTTTTGCCTCTGTGCGAAAACACGGCTGTGTTGTAAACTCCTCTCACGTAATTTTTTTCCCATTCTCCTTAGGCCAGGCAGTAATCCTCTTTTGTGAATCTCATCTATCTGGAGAAACATTTTGTATGAAACATTCTGTCCTCTGCATCATCAGCATCACATCTAATTAGCTTACATGAAAAACAAGAAATACATACTGAGAGGGCAAGAAAACTTGCAGAAAAATTTCAGAAATGAAATGAGAGCAACATGCTGGAAAACTTCTGGATATGAAGTTGAGCATTTGGGTCATCGATAAGAATGCCCGAGGGAGACAGAAAGTTAAAGGAGAAAAATGTTTTTCTTTCATACATCTGGCTTCTGATACTGATTTCCATGTGCATGCAGCATGATTAAAGAGCATTCTTGCTCAGATCTTGAAATTGGCTTTATCTTATGTTCACAAATGATGTGGAATGCTACAAGTCTGGTCTGGTGCTCCTGCTAAATGCTCCAAGAGGCCGAGCACATTCAGGTTTTATGTAAGCCAAATACACATGTGGACACAAAGCAAGAGAACATCGGTTTTTCATGTAAACACAGCCACTGTGGCCTGACAAGCTAATATGAACCATGTTAAACCCTTACTCATTTAACAAGGTGATATCAATCTGCTCAGACAGTTTTTACAGCCCCTTTCAGAGTCTTTACCGCAGGAATTTGCATAAGTCTGTTTTGTTCCTATGAACACAAATAATTTGAAATTCATCCTAATACATTCTCTTCAAAACACAGGGAAGCAGAGCCATGGATCACATCGCACAAAGTCAGCCTTTGGTAGGTGAAAGACTGAGAAAAATTCTCAGAAGAAGAAAACACTGGCACTTTGCAACTCTGGTCTTACCCCAAAAGTAACAAAGGTTCCTTCTGTAAAAAGGCAGACACAGGTCTACTTTTAAAACAGAAAAGGCAGAAAATAAACCCACAGGTCTTCACTACCTTAAAACTGAAGCAGGGATCCCATACATACACAAGAAACTGGAAATCTCATAATTTGTAACTTAGAGCAGAAGTCAGTTGGTCAAATGTTGAATACAGGTATTCTCAGGATTTTGTTTTCACTGATGCCTGGATTTTGGTCATGGATCACATTCATTATACCATGTGCTGCAAGGCAAAGACTGGAGCAAAGCATCCTTTTCATAAGGATTCCCCTTTTCCCAGAAGAGATATTGAACATGGTGTAGTGGACACACAGATATCAGTCAGGCCATGAGTCAAACATAGACACTTCCACCCCCTAAACCTTCTTTAAAACTGTCCCTCTTTCCCTTAGAAGCTGCAAATACTTACATGGCCATTGAAAGACAAAAATTCCACCTTTACATTAGTATACCTCATCACCTTTTAAGGATTTGATTAATATTACTCAATGTTTAAGATGTTGACTGGTAAGATAGTGGGGTGGCCTAAATGGTACCTGCAAGTAGATGTATTTATGAATAAATACTGGGTGCTTTCATAAAGTAGCCTCTTTAGTTGAAGAATGACATTTTCAGAAAGACTGTCAGCTTTTAAATAATTTCTGTTCTGTCTTTTAGTAAGACTGAAATATTAGGATTCTACATCTAAAATTGCTTCCTAAATAAAGTTTTCTCTTTTTGGAAATTACACGGAGGCTCTTGAGTCATATAGATATGTAAAAAAGATCAGATGATTACCAAAAATAAAAGCACTGAAGCAGTACTATGTCTTGTTAAAATACCTTTTACCCTAAAAATGCAAAGTGTTTTAAGAACACATAATACAATTTGCATATAGTGCTCCCACAGATTGCTTCAAACACATTAATATACAATCCTTCATAAAACTTATGTCAAGGAATGAGTACAATCAAAATTTCTAGAGCAGGTCCTCAGCATCTTTCAAGGTGAAGTTTCCTATTTCAGTCATTTTCAGTTTATCCAAAGTTCTGCCTTCCATCAACTAATAACATCACAGTGTCAACAAAGTCCCTTGGATTCTAGCTACTCAGGCAGGTTAACTGTTTCCTCATTTTACAGAATTTAAAGAAGACATAGCCACAGCAGTACATGATTTCAGATGTAGGCAACTTTCCAAGCTTTTTTTATTGTGAAGATCTGTCACTCATGGAAAGTTATTTTTGAATTGACTAAAGAATGTAAAAAATGAAACCTTCCATATTATTTAAATCTATAAATAGTATTTTAGAATTCTAGTTCACCTGGGGCAAGAATAGCTGATTTGGGGCTTCTGCATGCTTAGTTTATTATTTTGTTGTGAAGACAGAAGTTCTCAGAAATCATACACTCTTAGCTTTTTGTTCTATTTCCTGTCCTCAGCATACAGGCCATCATGGGATGTTTTAAAATGAATTATAATGAATGTGTTAGCTTGAAGATTTTAGGTCTGCTGAAGGCAGAGTAAAAAAGAAAAAAACTGACCCTACAAAACAAACAAACAAAAAAAAAACATTTCTGAATTTAAATCTAAACTCTCTGGTATATAGTGTCTGTTCATTTGGCTTCCTTCTTCCAAATGACTGAAGGCTTTGCCTTTAGTAACTACTACTATAGTTACTGTTTCTTTGGATACTGGTCATTTTTAAGTTCTTTAAAAATTGCAGGGGTTACATTGATAGCAAAGAAATCATACTCATTTCACACTTCCGGATTTTTAATCTCTCACTAAAAGCTCGGGGTGATGATGGAATGCCAGGATACTATACATGCCCAATTTCACTTCAGATTAAGAATCAGGCATAGGGTTAAAAAACTAAAAAAAAAAACCAACAAACCAGCTGTTTTGTGATACAAATGAGGGAATGATATTTGATCCTCTTTTACTGAGCTAAATTCTTATCCACCTTGGTTTAAAACAACAATGTACTCAGAACCACAGCATTGGGATCTACTCTACCTAATACACTGTTTTCAAGCTAAAAAGAAAGCAATAGTGATATGAGTGTCTTTAATGTTATTCACCTAATTCTGACTTCACAAAGGACAGCCAATCCAAGAACTTCTCTTATTTTACCCTTTTTCTTTAAATACACTGGTTAAAACTTGGCATTTGTACATACTGGATACAATCCACTATATATATATATATATATATATATCAGTTACTACAACCTTGGATGTATAAATTCTTATCTGAGTGTCTACTTGATAAAGTGCAATATTGCCTTTACACCCCTATAACCACCAGCACCTCATACATAAGTACATATACAAAATGTGTAATACTGCATCAACAATTTTTTTTCCCCAAACCCCCAAAAGAATCATAATTTCAAAGTTTTGGTTCACACATCTACAGTAATTTGATCCTCTTTCACACATGTGCTATAACAACACAATGTTGCCAATGTTAATGTCATACCAATACATGGACATGACCTAATACAGGTTGATGAATTACTTCTTTATGAGTTTTATGTATGTAATCACCAGCTATAATATTCCATGGATGTAATCTCTGTATTTCTTCTACTCCGGAGTACCTGCCAGTCAATGTTTACCTATCTGTATTTGCATGAATCAGGACTATTCACAGGACAAGTAAGAAGGAAGTTCACAAGTAGCACAGTAACAAATCTGGTTTCCAGTGGACTTCTACAACGCATTTTTACATGGGCTGTGTTAAAGCCACAGCACAGCATGAGTTCGGTCCTTATTAAACATCAGAGAAACCACACTGGAAAGATGTCCTAGATGCTTTTGCCAAAGAGAAAGCTCCAAATATTGTTCATGCCTTGCAAGACATCAGACAATGCATTCAGGATAGGAATCTTAACTGAAGAGAGGCTTTCCCCCCAATGTTTAGTAAGACATGAATTCTGATTGAAGCACTTCTTAAGATTAGAATATTTGTTATTTATTTCTCCCATATTGCCTCTCTGCTCACTGAACAGAGTTACAGAGGGCTTTAACCTTTCCTTCAGGTGGCAGTAACAGCATCTGCCTCTTCTTAGTGGTTATATTCATGAAACAATGGGAATTTCCTATTTTCAGGACTTCTACCTTTCTGTATTTTTTTTTTTTTTAGAAAAAGTTAGTAGGACAAAAATGATAGATACCTGTTTGTACAGACAATATGATCATATTAATTTTATAGGAGACAAAATCAATTTCCTTAGGAAGCCAGATTAAAAAAATAACCCAAATTTCCCACCACATAACGTATCCAGGGAGGAACTGAAGTCCTTGGCAGAGGTAACCAGCAGGAACAGAGCCAAGAGCTCTGTCAAGCTCTGTCTACACAGAAAATGAGAGCAATTCCAAGAAACCCACTCTCAAACCAACCACATTGATAAACCTGAAAGTTTAAATAAAAAACTGAAAATCAACTGATTAAACTCACATTGTACATACAATTCAGAGAGAGTAACACTTTTTCCTCAGACACTTCCTGAATAAGAACAAGCATAGGAAACTTCATCCCATTAGGTAAATAATTTGTCAAAACCACTGTTGCGAGAGCTTCTACAAATGCCTTAACCACAGCCACAAGAGTGCCAAGATAATACAAGCAATCTTCTTTACCCTTAGTGCACACAGGTGCATACTCAAAAGAATAATTTCATATAAAGTTCTGTAAACCTAAGGTGCTTGCTGAAAGAAGGTATAACTTGACACTGTCATGGAAAAAAATATTGATGCCTCTTGGGGAAGGAAAGGCAATTGGTAAGACAAATATGTTAGTCCCACGGAAGCTTCAAAACAGGACTCATTTGAAACAGCTACCTCATATGGAGAACCTCAGTCCGCAACTGAATTTTTTAAAAAAGAAATGAAACAAAAGAAAAATATTTATAATGGAAAACATGAGGCAATTTCCAATTGCAGCAAATTTCAAAGGTTGCTCGCTCTCCCAACTTCCAGCTTTACTGGAAAGCAGGAGTTGCTTAATACTACTGAAAACATCTGACAAAGGCCTTTTAGTCTAAGTTTAGAGATATAACCTTTTTTTTCCTCAAAGCTCCAGCGCAGGACTCTATTAATCTTTATAGTTTTGGACATGTGTATTTATGACTCTCTTCTTGAGCAGTACCCACAGTGTAAAATTTAAAAGATTTCATCAGCCAGTTGTTTTTTTGGTTTTGTTTCGTTGGTTTTTTTTTTTATGCTGGGAGTTTGTATTAGAGAAAGGCTCTAGGAATTTCTGTTAGCTCAACAGTAAGTTCAGTAAGTTTACTAATCTTGCTTAGTGGGTGGGAAGAGAAGGTGAATAAATCAACACAAGGAAAACAGTGGTCAAAATAGCAGAAGGTGACTGAAATTTGCCTATGTTCATTTGGTACAGCAGAAAATATGGAAGCTTTACCACCACTTCTTAAGTCAGAAAATGTTTTTGTACTCTGCCCATCTCCTCCAGTTAGAATTTTAAAATCTAGTGCAAAACACATGTGTCAGGGAAGGTCCCGTAATTCCAGAAACCAGTTCTTCTACTGTTCAACCCCAATGCCATCTAGAAAACATCCTACAAAGAAAGACCTATTGGTATTGGTACATCATGGTTTCTCTCATTTTTTCCACTGCTTGACTTTTCAGAAAATTCTGAGCAGATTTTTATGTTCTTATACATTCAAAAGCAGAAAAAAAGATCAACCAGGAACCTGCTCTCAGGGTGTTCTCTTTAGCAAGATTTTCTAGCAAAAGCTACTCACCATTTGATTTGCTACTGATTTACTGTAAAACAATTGCCTGTTATACAAGGGTAGTTAGCTTTGCAGTACAGAAGCCGTCCAGCACAAATCACTGCAGTTTAAACTGTTTCCATTTGGTTAGTGCTCAGGATACTCCAGAATGGAGTTCTACTTATGCTTTTTTAAACTTTCCTTTAGCTTCTCATAAGGCTGCTCAAAGACTGGTCACCCCTCTTTGGAGTCAATGAAGGTCATCTCAAGCACGGTGCCCTCTGTTGCACTGATGATGGGCATCACAAGCAAGAACTCAATGACCATTTGACATAAGCAAATGATAGCCCAAGAGCCACCTGTACCTGCACAATCATCACCCCTGGTTTTAAGCAGAGCAAAACTAAGGTTTTTCACTCAGATAAAACAAAGTCAAAGGAGGTGGCCGTGGAAATGACAAAGACATGACGAAAGCTGGGGTTTTTCCTGTGAGGGCTTCCCTAAGTTTTAGGCAAATGGGTTCACTTCAGAACCTCCCTCCCAGCATGCATGTGCGCAAAGGCACTGCGTAAAAGCTATTCTGATTCTTTGATAGTTAGGGGTATTCCTGTCTCCCACATCTATGGCAGCTCTTTGAAAGAGTCACTAAGACACCTAAGTAAATAATTAACTCTAACTGTGGGGTTAAGTCAGCAGGAGGGTTCAGTAGTGATTTGTGTTGTTTAAAATGTTCATAAATGACCTGAAAAACAGGTCAGCTGCCAGGTGGCAGTTCAGGGATGACAGGTTATTGTCATAGCCAAAACAAGCTCCAATGATGACGAGTAATGAACAGGCTTTGAAGCAGAGGAACTGGATGACAGTAAGAAAGAGATTTAACACAGATGAGTATAAAGTGATATAGACAGAAAAAAACAACCCTAACCAAAAATGTAAAATGAACACCAAGCTGAACATTCAGCTGCTCTCAGGGTTACAACCAAAGTTCAGTTGAAATGTCAGCTCAGCACAAAATAAAAAGCCAAAACAAAAAGAAGTATGGGATTATGAGGAAAGAAGTAGAAAGTTGTCTGCAGCACAACTCAGTCTGGAAACCAGAAACTGAGGACAGGAGACTGATCACCATAACATGATGAGTGATGTTGAAAAAGTGAATAAGCACTGACTAGTTGCTGTCTCTTCCAATACAAGTGTAGTGGCCAGCATGACACCAAGCTAACAGGAAGAGCTAGTTTCAAAACTAAAAGGAGGTACATCTTAATGCAAGATGCAGTGGAGCTATGAAATTCACTGTTGCAATATGTATGCAAAGGGTAGGCTGGACAAGTACATGAAAGAAAAAATCATTCAGGATTACACATGAATCAAATTTCCTCAGCGACCAACAGCTTGGGGCTGGAAAATTCTTACGCCAAAATATCATATGTGCTAGCCTGTTTCTATGAACTTAGTTATTTTGCACACGCATATGATTTTCTAGTGGGGTGGCATATTTAGATGATACTGCAAGGCAATTTACAGTGCTAAATTTTAATCACAAACATGTATCTCTTTATTTGCATTAAAAAATTTAAAAGGATTGTTACAGTACTATGTGATTAAAATAGATACGAATCATTTAAATGATGGTGTTTACTTAAAATTGCAGTAAAAGTAGTAGTTAGTGTAACCTGAGCTAATGGGGTGAAAAAGGCAGAACTTCAGAATGGTTACGTTTTCTTCACCCCCAGAGAACTTTTTAAAGTAACTAATTTTGTGATCAACAAAATATAATATACCTTCAAAGAGTTTTAGATTTAATGAAATGAGTGAAACATTCAAATAAATAAATATCCTCTTCTAAGAATTTCAATATCTCTGCAGCAACGACCTGACTTGTCTGACACGAACTCAGGCTGGGTGGAACATCTGGGAAAGCACCCTATTTGAAGATGTAGGACCCTGCCCTCTTCTGCAAGGTCAAGTGATATGCCAGGGATCACCGTGATTTTAAAAATGCACAGCTCTGCAAAACACACCGAGCTACCTTCCCCACCCCAGCTTAACATAAAATCCCTCTGACAATATCAACAGTTGCCTAACATGACATTTCACATACCATCACGAATTGGACGGCATGTGCTTGAAAGAGAACTAGAAACACTTAGTGTGATGAGGTTTAAGAGAAGATTGAAGGAAGTAAACTGAGAATCAAGATTACAAAACGGCTCTATTCATTCCTCCGTGGGGATGAAACAATGTGAACAAAACAACCAAACCCCAAATGCTATTTACTTTGGGAAACAGGGTACGTCAAACTTCTCAGAGTAGGTGGAGTCAAGTAAGGACACAATTAGCCTAAAGACACCACCAGCAAATTGCCGCACACAGCGATATCCCTACATACAGGTATGGCTGGCTGCAAGATGCCAAGAGAGGAGGGCAAGCTAACCCATTCCCCAAACATGACTGTGGGTTAGGGATGCACTTATGCACCAGTGAAGATCGACTTACAGGCAGTGCTGGAATTTTGATTAAAGGCCTCTTGTCTTTGTTACTGAACAAATTTTGTAATTAGCTAATGCTGCTGCCCTTTTTTTTTGAGCCACTGCAGTATAGAGCAGAGATGTGGGTGATGAGATACAGCTACCTCTGTTTAATCTTTTTTTTTTGACAGGCTGAGGGAGAGAAAGAGAAGACAACTACAAACATTGTACTTGATGCAATGCTCTCCTTCGTTTGCTGTTTGGAAGAGTTATAATGCAAACTTGGTATTTTAGGTAATTTTACTAAAGGAAGTGAGGTAAAAGTATTAGCAAGTATAACTAGATAGTCCAATTTATTTCACATCTTGAAAATTAGCACACCGAGGTACTGAACTCCACAGTCCATGAAACAGCATTCCATAGGACAGCAACAACAAAACAATCTCCATATGAGCCCTCCAAACTTAAGATAAAAGTCCACAGAAAGTCCATTTAAGTTTTGGAGGTAAATTCAGTAGCTATGGTCAAATCATGGCTATTTCACTGGGAGTTCAAACAAGATTTGTCAGAATTATAGCACAGAAGAGACTATCAATCCAAAGGTCTGTTGATGAAGAATTAAAAGACAGCCAACCCACTTCCAAACTATCATTCAATTTCTTTGCTACATCCAAAACAGATAAAAATCAATCATTAACAGATTCCCCAGTGTTCCCTTTCTTATTAACTTGTTGTCACCCCTGATCACTGCAAAAGGCCATCAAACTGATGTTACCTTGCTAAGATATCCCAGCAGTAAGTTACCAGAAATTTCCAATACAGCCAATGTCCCAGCAGTAAGTTACCAGAAATTTCCTACTGTGAAAGAATATAGATTTGTACTTTTTAGCAGAAACAGGTTCAGAAAAAAAAAAAAAAAGAATACACTTTACACTACACAAAGATCTGAAGGTGCATACTATTGTAACTGTCTAAGTTAGAGGCAAGGTGGGGGGGTCACCATCTGAGACACTTTAGATTTGTAATTACATTGAAATCCCATACTGAAAGGTAGAAATGGTCAAGAAGAATGGAACTATCTCATTCTTTCATGAGAGGCAGATTTCCTGAAAAACTGTGTTGCTTGTTTTTAGTACCTGAGCTATACAAAGACACACTTCTCAAACATAAAGGAAAAAGAAATTATTTGCATCTCTGCTCTGACTGACCTGACAACCTGAGAGTAGCTTTCTGTTAGAAATTAGCAATTGCAATAGTATTACTGAAGAGGCTGCAGGTCATGGTTACATATATGACAAACTTTTCAAGTACAGCATACTAATATCTAGATTGTTCCTTGTAACAAACTCACCACTTTCTATTCCTCAAGTCTGCCAAACCTGTGACACGCAACTGTTACCAACTGATTTAGTGCATCCATAAGTTTCTAATATGATTGGCATTGTACATAATTTCAGAGCATGAAAGACAAAATTGGTTGGGAAACATCTAATTTTCATCTTTCAACTTGACAATACATGAAAAATAGCATCTGAAATGCACAGATTTATTGACTACGTAAGTGACTTCAAAATCCATGTATTCACTGGGAAAAAAGAAAGACACCCAGGTCTTTACATGTCAAACTTACACTCCTATGGCTTGTGTAACACCTGCTCCAAACTGCCATCTCTTTGGAGAGCTACTTTGGAAAGTGACCTATCTAAAGCTGTGGTCAGTATTTGAAAAAGGCTATCCAGCATTCAAGGGACCATGTATTTATTCAGTATCTAATTAGTTCAGAACCTGAAGAACATTGATGCAAACCTGGCCAGGACCAGAAGTAACTAATTGTAACTAACCAGAAGTAACTAACCAAATGCTGGGAAAGGTTGGAACTTATGTCCATGGTCCGATTTTTGTAACTTTTCAGTAAGAAATAAAAATGCAGTAGATGCAAAAGCTAGGGAAGCCTGGAGAACAGCTGACTTTGTAAACTATTATTTATCAAGTCTCAGGGTAGATGTTTCATAATCCCAAAGACAGAAAAAATATTTTCATTTAAAATTTCATACTTAGCCTTGAAAATCCAGCACTCTATTACCTGTCTACCAGGAAATCCCCAGAATTGCTCTATTCTGTTGAATGATCTTCAGGACCAGCTATTTTCATCTTTCCTTCATCCTAAATACACATTAAAGGGGAGATGAAACACAGACAACTCCAAAAGTAGGAAGACCTGGAGAATAAAAGAGCAAAAGCTCCTAGATGGGGAAAAACAGAACTATAGTTAAAAAATGTATTTCTATTTGTTAAAAGAACAAGATACAGTTTATGGTTTAGTTTTTCAAAATTTGTAATGTTACTCAGTTTTGTTAAAAAAAGACCCAAAACTTCCCTTGTGTTACTTTGTATACTGTTTTCCCTTTTTCATAAGGTACCAAAGCTAGACAAATGGAACAGATATTTCTTCTCCTACAGTTAATTCAAACAGACCATTTGCATATTTTCAACATGAAAGAGAGTTTTAAACAGCCACAGTTGTGACTTGGTGTCATTGTGACTGGTATCCTAACCTAGGCGCAAGTCTCCTCAGCAGGTACCACATCAAGACTGCCCAGACACTTCAAGGAATCAAATTAAGTTCCAAAAGAAATTTGTCTTTTCCTTCCTAAGGATTTAGGTTTCACATTGCATATACAAAATTATGTGCAGAACATATCAAGGCCTACTGCAGCAATCTGATGAGAGCTAAAGTTGAATTTACACCATGCTACAAGTGTAAGAAATGACAAATAAGGCATGTCACAGGATCATAGAAGGGGCTGGAAGGGACTTTAAAGGTCACCTAGTTCCAGCCCAACTGCCATGGGCAGCCAGGGACGCTTCCTACTAGACCAGTTTGCTCAGAGTCCCATCCAACCTGGCCTTGAACACTTCCAGGGATGGGGCATCCAGAACTCCTCTGCGCAAGCTGTTCTACATCTGCACTGTAAAGTGAGTTCAAAACTCCTTGAGAATCATCATCTGAATTTCAGAACTACTTTCCCAAAAACTCTCTATATGAGTTCCTGTAACATAGCTTTACCTTCCCCAATCTTAGCTATTATTGTCACTTCAAGACAACTACAGAGGCACAGAAAGTTGCAGATACATTTTTCACAT
This sequence comes from Origma solitaria, assembly GCA_013397895.1. Lineage (NCBI taxonomy): Eukaryota > Metazoa > Chordata > Aves > Passeriformes > Acanthizidae > Origma > Origma solitaria. Next base: position 660,432 of record VZRL01004713.1, read on the forward strand.
GCATTCAATTTCATGGTACAACCCAAAATATAGATCCTACTACCCAATACACACTACTTGAACTTTTTGAGAAATTATGATAAAGGAACAATTTGAGGTCATTCCCCCTAGCAACACATAACAAAAATAATGACTTTCCCTGTAGAGCACTGATTCTTTGATTAAATAAATCTATCAAAAAAACTTTTTATTTTAATATCCAAGTGATAAGTAAACTAATTCTACTTCCACCTCCATTCCAGGTGTAAATGAACACACTGACTCGAAAACTTATATTTCCTCAAACTAATTATTTCTTATTTCCAAACAAAGGCACTTTGAGAGACTGAAAATGCCACATAAGCAAAAATGATACAGCATTTAAAAAGAAATCCCCCACAGTCAATATACTGGAAGTCATCTCTGAATCATCACTTCCCTTCAGGTCACCACATACCCTTTTTCACCTCCTTTAGCAGAATTTGGATCTGCCAAACCTGAAGATGGGAAACAAATTCTCCTGTTGTCTTTTAGGATTGTAGAGTTGTCCACCTCTCTATTTGCTGGAATAATAAAATCAAAATCTGGGTTGAGAAACTTACCACAAGATCAACTCTAAAATATTACTATGGTGGCAAACAACAGTTTCTGTGTTATTAATCCAATCAGACAGGTCTATGCCTGTCATCTTTGCCCAGATTTGAACTCCTGTTGCCCAAGAGAACAGAAATTGGTGATGCAGGAAGAAATGCTTAACTATACAGTATTATTTGCTTGTGGCTCAGCAAGCACTTAACCACACATGTGAAGCTCTGCCAAGATGTCCTCCTACAACAAAAGAACTTATGGGGAAAAAAAAAAAAAGAGAACACAAACACAATCAGTAGTTGGCAGATTTTGGGTGGAACACTATTTACCTACTACTTGTTCTTAAAATAGAACCCAGTATTTTTACAGGTTTTAAGGACTGAATTAAATTAAAAGGTCTTTTCTGCTTGCCTGAAGATACAATTTTAATCAGCTTGCCAATTGCAGTACCTAGGTTACTGAGATATACTGGTGGGGTCAAAGCTCAAAAACATACCAAATTATTAAAAAGATCTTTTTCACGGTGGAAAAAATGTACTTCTACACATACTGAATTTTTTAATTTCCATTTCTTTAGAGGACACAGCACAAATGACACCAGTGGAGATACCAGAGGAATTTGTATCAGCACATCTAAGTGTGGATAGCCTCAAGACAGCCTATACAGTTCAGGCAGGGCAGTGATCAAGGAAGGCAACTGAGAAGACATTTTGCATTAAAAAAATTGACTATAAAAGAAGTAAGACATTCCTAAATCTAGCAACATTTATCTGGTACAGACTGAGATTATCAAAGGGAGTCTCTGTTTCCTTCTACTTTCCCAATCATGAACTCTTTCTGACACATATGAATATATTCACACATCCTGACAGTATTTGGTATTATCTTATCCCAGAAAGGTACCAATAAGATTAACACATTAAAGTTTACAGAAACAGATATTCAGATTAAAAGATGGTAAAAACATTTTACCAGTGGAACAGCACCAAGAAAATTTTGTATGCTGTATTCCTTGCATTATTTCAAATCAAGCATGGGCGAAACCCTTAAACTTTTAACAAAAAATATCCTTGCTGGTACTGTGGTAATTGAGACATTCAAGGGATGGCTTGTTGTCAATTATAAGAAAAATAAAATGCATTTTAGACATGAGCCGCCACTGTCAATCTGACCACCTCAGAAACATGAGTTCTCCTTTAGTCCCCAAAAGAATGGTGAGAAAATGGTGTAGAAGACTTTCCCACAAATCTTCTCAGTTTCCTTCTGTGGCTTAAGAAAATAACTTAATGGCACCAAGTATTAAAGGACTATGCATGTGTAGTACAAACATAACCTGTCCAAGATAACTGCGAAAGAATAAAGTATGCACATAGAAAAATGAAAAAAGTCACCCCACACCATGTCCTTTAATAGGCCACTAGTACAAAAGACACTGCTGCTAGCACAGTATGCCTATAAATGCTCAACACATCTAAATTCTCGACTTTAAAGGGAGTCAGCTGTAGAACTTTGCTAGATATTAATTAACAAAAACAGGGAGTTGCCTTGGAGAAAAGTAAACAACATTCCAGTTGCCGAGGCTGATGTAACATGGGTGGTTGCATATAGACTCTACCATTAAACTATTAAACAAAATATGGTGAACAGATTGGTAGGTGAACAAAAATAGAATGCTAGACTTTCATAGCATTAGTATAACAAACAAAATTAGGATAAATCTATCCTTTTTCTAACATTTTAAGTGTACTCCATTGTATGTGGAAAGTACTCAGCAATGCCAGTTGCATTGCCAGGATCATTCACTGCTAGTGACTAGTGCTCTATTTCAGGGTATTTATTTACTTTCTTAAAAATTCTGATATAGTATATGAAATTAAGAAAGGAAAATATAAATTAGCATCTGTGTATTGAAAAGGCAACTCAAAGCTTTCAGTACACAGAGCTAAAAAGACAAAGTAAAAGAGATTTCCCAGTGTTATGTGCCTTGGTGTTGCAAGGCATAACACCACCCATAATGCTGACCCAAATTATTTAATATTTGGTCCCATGCAGTGCTCTAATTTATGTCGTGTACCAGCTAGTCCAAAAGGACTATGCATTAGTGATACTTGTCAGAATGCAGCAAACTCATACCCGCGTTCCTCATGCCACTGTGGCAGCAGTGAGAAAGGAACTTAATTTAACTTTATACCAGATCATTACGACCTCGAGCCAGAACAAATTCTAGACAGCAATATGTCCTTAAGAACTCACCCTTCCATGCTGCTGGAGAAGCATGATGAGACTGACTAAAAAAGCCTTTGCTTCCACACTACCGCAATACATGGCATACTGCTAATGATGTTGGATAATACTGCGACAACCAACTGCATAGCTTCAGTCTGAAGGGACATTATGTCCCAAGGACTGAGACAACTGAGGCCTAGGGATTCTCAGACTGGACTTTCAAAAGAGGTCCTCCCCTAAGGAGGGTGGCAGAGCAGCAGACTGGTTCCTCAGGGAGCCTGCAGGATCTCCACTGAGAAGTGTTCAAGACACGGAGAAAGACTCCGCAACACAAAACCTGAGCTAGTGCTGATGGCAGTCCCATGCCAAGCAGGAAGCTGGGCTAGATGATTCCGAGTTCCTTTCCAACAAAGAGGAATGACTCTGATGTGAGACTACCACTTCTTTGCTGCAAAAGAATTTTCTACAAAACCACTGCAGCTATCCTAAGTTAAGGAACTTGATATATTTTATGAATTGATGTGACCTCCAAAATGTTAATGCAATACTACGAAAACAAAGTAAAGAAGTTCATAATAGTGAGAAATGTAATTTTTGCTAATGCAGAGACATGTAGTCTAAATAGAATACTATCACAGAGGGGGAAAAAAGTTTGTTCAATTAAATGTAATCCCAGTTTTGATAAATACAATATAATGGAATGTTTTTGCTTTCACTGCTGCATAAAAATCCTGAAGGTTTTACTCCTTTCATAAATGGAAACAATTAATTGTGAAAAGAAATAATGTTAAAAGAAATGCAAAATAGTGTTTTAAAAAAACTAATTTTAAAATGCTTTAAAGTAAAGACAACAAAGGCACTAAAATTGTAGACACCACAAAATGATTCTTCTGGACATGCACTGATTCTGCGTATCAGACAAGTAAAAGGGCTGTTAGATTTTTTCAGATCAAATGTAGCCTAAACTTTCAATACGACTTGCTTTGTCAGGATGTACATTCACCATTCAACTCTCCTTGCAGTTTCTATGTCAACTGCAGGAAAAACTGCTACCTGACATGCAAAAAACAGAACCTCACTTCTTGAAGATGAAATACATTGCTGAAACTGAAGCACAACTCTGTGTGTGCAGAGCTGAAAACAAAGAGCCAAAAGAGAAACCAGAAAATAGAGATGGAACAGAAAGAAACAAAAAAACAATGGAAGGCAGGATGGGAAACCTAAGTGATAGGTAAATTAACAAAAACAAGAGTACCAGCTGAAAACAACAGGATTTGAGGAGGTAAAAAGCAAGTTACACATTCATTAAAGCTACAAAAGAAACACAGTGTTTGAGCTATGGAACAAATTAGGAGGATCACTATGTAATTACACATACGTGCCATCTAACCATCTTCTCATTACAGAGCAAAAGAAAAAAAAAATCTGGGAAGCCGACCAAAAACATGACCTGAAGGAACTACCTCCCCAGAATGTCCCGGAAAGCCCTGCCTTCCCTAGAGAGGAGGTCTAGGGAAGAGCAGTGGGCTGCTGCTGTGGAGCACACAACCTCCCAGTACAGACAGAGGTTGCAAAGCTGTTTGGGTTAATATCAAAGGCAACCTCGAAGAAAGGAAAAGGAAAGGAAAGCAAGCAGCAGCCACACTGAAGAGCAGAACTGCTTCGCACGCAGTACTTAACATATGGAATAAACAGTACTGAGGCAACACAAGGGAACAATTAGTCTAAACGGTTTTGTAAATATCTTGGACAAATACCAGAAGAGAAGAATACTGAGGAAGACACTGACTAATTCAGGGGAGGGAAGGGGCCTGGATGGCTTTTCTGGCCTCCCTCTGTCCTTATGTGCCCTGTATTTATATTTGAACACTTGCATTACCCAGCATATAGGCTATTTGAGGTCAGGAAAGCATTGCAGTAGCGCAGCTGCCTCCAGCAAGTAGTGCTTGACATCACTAAACCACACAGAAGAGCACAGCCCTTTCATTGGCTTCAGCAGCAAATATCTGCAAGCAGAATTGTTTCGCTCTATTTGTACAGGTTTTTCCACTGCACTGTGGTGTCTGCAACTTCAGTACTAACAGAGTTCTGTCCACTGAAATTGTCAAATAGCTGAAGTTTCCCCTTCATGTATTTTTAGTGGCCCCTGACCAGAAACCAGCTCAAAGAATTCAGTTTTAAAATCCAAGTAAAAAGAATCTATACTTTCATCATCTAAATTTTCAGTTCTTGCTAAATTTACCTTGTCTTCCTCCTCTGTGGGATATTTGACACATACTGCATGCACATACTAAATATCACATGTGAGATCTCTCATTTAAATTCTGTAATATTCTTTGTTGACATACAAGTATTTTTTCCAAACTACACATAAAAGGACTCCCATTCATTAACACAATGGCCACCTGATTTGTTGCCTATAATCTGCACTCTCACTCAAAGATAGCTGAAGTTTAGTAGAGTTACAGGATGCCTGTGGTGGGTTCAAAATTCAACAAATCCTTGTGATTTGTTAAGGGGACTCTTCAGAGCAAAGCTTGTAGAAAGAAGTTCTCAATATTCTTGAATGGGAATCTGTTATCTGGGAAAAGATTATTAAAAAAAAAAAAGTCTCACACTTGATAATGTCTTTTGTACATATTCTCCAGGTAGCTCCAACATGCAAGTGCTGAAGGGAGCCAGGGTTTCAGCCAACATTCACTTCAGCCAAGCAGCTTGTAGTAGGTAAGTAGCAGGACAGACTGTGACTGTCTCATATGCCTTAAATAAAATAAGCAATATAATGAATCACATTCTTGACCATAATTAGGGAAAAGGAAACCCCCAGAAACTCTGTAGTCACATTTTAAAAACCAGCCACAATTTATTTTGGGAAAATGGCATCTTCCTACAATGGATAATTAAGGAGGTATTAATGTTCCTTTCAAGAAAGCATCAAGTTTAAAATGCCACTCATTATTTGCAGGAAAGATGAGAGGTAAAAAGCAAAGGAAACTGAGAGGTGGTACCTAGTACTGCTGTGGGGTCAAGAAGCTTATGAGAAAAAGACAAGTTGGTAGGGGAACCAGCCCTTCTGGTAATGTCAAAGAATGCGGTACAGTCCTTTATCACACAGTGGGGCCAAGACTCCTCCACTTATATTCTCCCTCCTGCCCATCAGATACCCCACAGGGCTGTTCTCTGCTATACGCCTCAATTCATGCTCCCTGTACCACCACATTCCCTGCTGAAACATCTGTAATGGGAATGTGGTTCCTAGAGGGTACTGCCAGCTCTCCCCAGCCAGGGGGTGGGAGGTAATGGGCGAAGACAACAGACAATCAAAACTGAGGTCATTCACATACAACTTAATTTTGCATTTCACACTTTCCAGGGGTTCTATCTGAAAATCCTTAACTTTTCACTTTCCAGTGGTCAGAGATTTGTACCCATTGAATGTGGCCATCTGGAAGCAAGCATTAAACAGTAGCTGAATTTTTGTTAGTTGTTTTAAATAATAAAATAGAAAAAGTCTGAAGAGAGAACACTATAATGTGCAGATCACAATCAGAGTGAAGTTCTCTGAAAACAAATGATTTAATCACCATATTCAGAAAGCAAACCACATATCCCAAATATGCAAAAAACAACTTCAAGAAAGCGTACTTTGTTAAGATACCACGTTCTGTAGAGGTGGGTTTGCATTTACATCAAGAACTGGGAAAAATACCCACGCAGCAACAAAAGTGGGTTCAAAGTGTACTCTAGGAAATCTGAGTTTTCATAACTGTTGAATAAATCTGCCTTTCCATACCCACTGCATTTGCTGCCAAGATTCTAATTAACTCATTTAACTACTGTTTGACAGTTTTGGTAATTAATACCCAGTTAGAATGAATACCGTAGAGCAACTAAATCACAGCTCTGATCTGAAAGAAAAACCTTGCATGACCTGCCCATGCTATTTTCCATCCTTTGCCAGCAGTCCTGGCTAACCAAGGTGGTTCCAGTTGACTGGACATCAGCAAATGTAATGGGCAATAAGAAGGATCAGGAGGATCTGGGCAACTACAGGCCTGTTAGGCCTCTTGCTGGGGAAGGTCACGGAGCAGATTATCTGAGTGTCATCACATGGCACATGCAGGACAATCAGGGGATCAGCCACAACCAGCATTGGTTTATGAAAGGTGGTCCTGCTTGTCCAGCTTGGTCTCCTTCTGTGCCAGGGTGAGTCCTTTAGCGGATGATGGAAAGGTTGGAGATGTTGTCATTGACAAGCCTTTGACACCATTTCCCACCAAATTCTCCTGGAGAAGATGGCAGCCTATGGCTCGGACAGGCACAATCTTTGCTGGGTAAAAAACCAGCTGGATGGCTGGCCCCAGAGAGTGGTGGTGAAGGGAGTTACATCCAGCTGGTGGCTTGTCACTAGTGCGGCACCCCACGACTCAGAACTGGGGCTAGTCCTGTCTAAAATCTTTAGTGATGATCTGGATGAGGGGATCAAGTGCGCTCTGCTGAGTTGTCAGATGACACCAAGTTGGGTGGGAGTGATGATCTGCTGGAGGGTGGGAAGGGTCTCCAGGGGGATCTGGACAGGTTGGATCAAGGGGCTGAGGCCAATTCTGTGAGGTTCAATAAGGTGAAGTGCCAGGTCCTGCACTTGGGTCACAACAACCCCTTGCAATGTTACAGAATTGGGGAAGTGTGGCTGAACAGCTCTCCAGGTAGGGATCAGCCTCTTCTCTCAGATAACAAGTGATACGACAAGAGGACATGGCCTCAAGTTGCATCAGATGAGGTTTAGAACGGATATTAGGGAAACTTTCTTCACCTAAAAGACTGCCAAGCATTGGAACAGGCTGCCCAGAGAAGTGGTTGAGTCACCACCCCGGAGGTATTAAAAAGATGTGCAGATGTGGTACTTAGGGACATAGTGGACTTGGCAATGTTAAGTTTACTTTTGAACACGGTGATCTTAAAGGCATTTTTCAACCTAAATGATTATTATTATTACATTTACTAAGAAATTACCAGAAGCCTCAAACTTATCAGGTAATTTTAAAATTTGATGCTGTCAATAACTTTGAAGCACTTTTCCTCTGCAAGAGCTATTTAACTACAAAGTTAGACAGTCTGTGGAATTAAGCCTGTTTAACAACAGAGAAACTACTGCTTCACTTTTGATTCCCTGGCACCTTTGTATCTAACTGTTGCTTTTTTCTAAAGCAGCATTTAAGGCTAGTACAATATCCATGAAAGGACACACAAATTTGGCCTAGAGAAACTCCAAGCTCCCCTACATATAAATTTTACCTGGACCTGATTTTTTCATTGCATTTTTAAGAAACACCTAGTCAGTAACTGTAACCTGATTTACAAGGCCCTTCTGCTTGCTCTGTTACTGCCATACAACATGCCATAGAATAAAAAGATGACACCTGCTTCAAATTTCTTTGATCAGCCTAATAAATGTCACAGAAAACATTCCAAGGAGTTCAAACTGTCCCTACCATTGGTCCACAGTTCTTTAGAACAAAAGGTCCTATGTAAACCCCCCTCCCAAACATTCCTATTAATTCTCAGGTACGCAAAAAATCCTGCCACTTGTGACAGACACAGTTCAGTACCAACATGGATTGGTTCTGTTCAGTAGGCTTCCTTTTCCCTACAAAAACATTTCAGGAAGTGAATGAAGATGAAACCTGCTTTGTGTGCTCTAATGTCTTATGGAAATGAGAAAGGCACTTCAGTACTGCACCAGGAATGTCTGAATGGCAATAAAAATTCGAAAAGAAAAAAATACTTGATGTATCAAAAGAAAAGTAAGATTTTTTTGTAAAACTGAAATGAATTTCAGTATCAAAGTAAACACAGTGAAAGAAAATAATTTAAAAATAACCAACCCCTGTTGCAGATAGAGAGGAAGATTTCAAAAATACTATGTACTGACCTAGTGAGTAATAAAGATGACAGCAATTTTCAATACTGTTGACAGAATTAGTTTTGACTAATTAAAACTGCTTTTGATAATCTCACTCTACAAAGATACAAATCTAAACATATGGCCAACTGTAAAGAATCAAGAACACCTTTATGAATAATAATGTCTGACGTCCTTAAAAAAATGACTTTGTTCCCTTTTTCCTTCATTATCACTGTTTGTGGGTGGATAAACATGCCTAGAAGCAGAGATACCACAGTAAAATTGCTGAGGAAGATATTTTAGTAGAATACAGCTTTATAACGATACTTAGAAATGCCTGTGTTGAAATAGGGATTATTACAATGAAAGGTGACATACTGCTAGCACATGACAAATAACATGATACAGAACTGGATGTTTAATTAGGGCAGCCTGAAATAAATTATATATATAAATTATATATATAAATGAAAAAAAACACAGAAAACATAATGAAGAGATTCAATCTAAAGAAATCAAGCGTTTTTAAAACTTACAAAATTTCTGTAGACCATTCTACCCCAGTCAGAAGTATGTAGAAGAGTTGGAGAGGGCTGTGTTGAATCACATTTTCATTTTCCTTTGTGATTTCTTACTAGTTTTTTATATGTGTATTTCCACCATACAAGAAAATAAGTGATAAAGTGCATCGTTTATGATGTAAAAATACACCCTCCACCATCACATTGCAGAACCTTATACACACAGACTGACGCTCAGAGCCTGACAAAACCTCCCAGAAGACACAAACCCTTCCCAATACTCAGCTAAGCTCTGCTCTGGGACTGGAGGCAACACTGAGCTCTGGACTGCCACAAAAGGTATGTCATACCAAAAACTGCCCTGTACCACCTATACAGGGAAACTGATACCTCATTACCTAGCAACAAAATCCGTCCCACTGAACTGCCTCAAGTATTTCATTCCTCGACAAATAGGTCTAATTGCTTAGTCTTTTAACTGACTTAAAAATCTCACTAACTGAACCATTTAAAGAGAGCATTAACATATCCAACATTAAAGCACCATTTAGATGATGGACACATAATCTTAGCTCTCCTACAACTATTTTCACTAATTGCTCTATAGCAGCTTCAGAAGGGGGGGAAAAAAGAACAATCAGTACAGTTAAACACCTGGAATAGAAGCACAAGTCAATCTGCTTTGACTGCCAGTCCCAGTCTGTCCTGATCTCTTCTGAAGCTGTCAACAGGCCATCAGAAACTTGGTTGCAGCAAAACAGATGATTTTTAGGACACAGGAAGAGTTGCAAAGCGGAGCTAGATTGGCAATCAGGCTGTGGGACTGGCTACAGTTTCTGAAGACTTGGCTGACTTGGCATGGCACACACAGCAGGCACTGCATAGGTCTGATGCACTGGCCAGGCACTGACCAAACAAGGCTTAATGGAACAGGAAGCACTGCAAAGCAACAGTCATTCCTCCTGCTTCCCACGTCTGCAAACATGTTCTGGGATTTGAAGAAGCCATGGACTGCCATGGGTGACTACTAACAATTCTACAGAAATCACCAACTCAGATGAATAAGCACATTTTAGTATGCCAAACTGAAGATCTTGCTTCTACAAAGCAGACATACAGAAAGGCCTAAGCACAACCATTCATTTAGTGACTGTGTATTCCTAATAATTCTAAAACAGCAGGCTTCTACTGGTGGCAGCATGGTGTGCCAACTTGAAAGGTGAAGCCCTTCATAGCCTCCCTGTATCTCAAACATAGCAAGAGGCCAAAGTTGGAAGCAAATAGGTAATATCCTATGGTTTTCCTCCTCCAACTCCCAGCAGAAAGCACAGGTAAAAGACAAGAAACACCTTAAAGCAAACACACGTTCAATTTTTTCTTCCATCAGTGAAAAAACATACAGCAACATTCAAGGCCTAAGAGTTCAGATCAGGTTCTTGTTATTCTCCCCTGCCCGTACAAGAAGGTTAAACGCAGTCACCGAACTCTGCATACCACCCTCAGTCACGAAGAACCCTCTGGCACAGCTCCCAGACCAGTAAAAAACGACCATTTCAGTCCCCAAAGCATGGAGACTGATCCATTTAAGCAAAACAACTTCTACTGACAGCTGGTTTTCTTAGCATATTCACGTCTGCGTATTTATCAGAGAAAAGCCCTCCAGGACAACAGTGTTTATTGCAGGATTATTTCTGTGAACACAGGGAACACAGCATTCACTGAGCAACAGTGTTTCTACCCTAATATACTTTTTTTTTAAAATATGAACCAAGATGAACCCATTTTTATGTTCTTTAGCATGGATGACTCATGAAGGAAAAAAATTACATACATAGAATTTTTTCTCTTAAGGAAAAAAAACCCAAAACCTTCTGATCCACATTCATATGTAGTATGCTGACACACACATTAAGCATTAATATAGAAATCAGCTGTTCAATCCTGCACTGATTCTTTGGATTTAGATTCTAGTGACTTTTAATAAATGGAAAACAAAGATATGAAGGGCAGTTTTACTACAAATTTCCTTCCCATATGAGTATTTAGTACACTTTCACTAGAAAGGCAATTTTAAACAAGGAAGATGCTTTCTACGAACAGGTTTAGAGACACTACGAATGCCTCATGGAAATGCAAAAGAAACATAAAGGGAAAATATCCCAGCAGGTCCTTATCGTGCCCCAGAACACAGCTGTGCCAACCTAGCTCACTTGCATGACCCTCTACCCAAAGCACAGCAGCTGCCAGCAGAGAAGGAGAACATCCTGTGACAAGTCCCACATGCTGAGGTGGGAGGAAGTGAAGGATGAGTTGGGGACACACTCACAGATGCTGACAAGCACCAACCTCTCAAGCTGTGTGGTCAGTCTGTGTGGTTTCTCAGCTTACCACTTCCTCCAGAAGTGTGCAGAAACTGTTTTCTATGATACTACAGTAAAGACAGTAAAGATAAATACACCTCATAAATATTCCGTGTTTCATTTTAACTTGATCTAATTTTGAAATAATTGAAAGTAACTGTTATTGGCATCTGTTTATTGATGTAGTGCAACAAAAAGTCAGAAGAATTCTTGAACTACAGAATGTAAGCTTTTTTAAGTGACTGATTTCAAATTAAAGAAACATTAAAAGTTGTTGTTAATGTGTTTTGAACAAATAGTGTCAAAATGAACTTTTCAAATTCGCAAGTTTTAATGAAATAATTAAATCAGGTAGAGTTATGCATAGTTATTGATGAGATTTTTATAAATGAATACAAATGCTTCCCATCCCTAAATGTGGGGTTGGTTGCTTGACTGTAAGAACTGCACTTGACACTCTTGCAGTCAGACACACACCACACAAATCAATAAAGGACCAGCATTGACTTGAATGATCTACAACTCTTCTCTATAGCATTTTTACCTGCTGCTTCAATATGTGGACTTTTCCAAGCCAACCAACGTACTAATGTCTTCACCCCACACCATAAAAGGTGGACATCTCCCTGATTTCAGAAAATTCTCTTCTAGAGAGAGTCTATGACAAAGTACAGTCAAAGTCTTAGTAGCATTATGCTTACTCTCCGTTAAAAAAAATAGAGCAAATGTGTTTTACAAAAAACCTTCAAAGCAAAAAACCTATATTCACATTGTTAGGACTCAAATTTGCTGACAAGATCTGTGGGTATGTATCATTTTTAGAAAGTGCAATGCTGGAATGTATGTTTATATGGCAGAGCACAAGAGCAATGAAACCTCTTGGGAAAGCAGGAGATAACTCACTTTACACAAACAGGCCCTTTTCCTCTTATTTCTCTACAAACCTGAAATGTTGTTTCATGTGTCAAGAAAATGCTACTCCTGTTTGCTCATTCTTCCTAAAGGGAACATATTTTAGTATTTGCAAAATAATTGTGGGAATTTGGTATTTTTCATATTTTGTTGAGTACTTGGGAATGTTATGTTGGGAACTATCAACTACTACTTGGTACACCTCAAAATCTACTGCACAGAAAAAAATAGAGTGGTAATTTGCTTACATGGCTTTTGTAGATCCAATTACTGTGAGCAGCAGGAAAGAATTTTTATAAGCAGAACACAATTCAAATGTAACATGCTATGGCCTCAAGTCATTAAACTAATCCTCAGGGCTTCTTGAGGCTTGTTGTACTTTTGGCAAGAAGTATAAAGAAGTACACATTGTTGCTTCAATCCCAAGCACTGGGAAGTTAAATATCTAGACTGTCAGTCCCTGCTAAACACAGCAGAGATTGGTTTTGGGACAGAACAAGAGAGAACTATATCTTTGCTAGTAAAATTTAATTATACAAACACTGGAAACACACCCATACATTTTTTTGGTGGCACATAAAAAGTAGTAGCATAAATGCAGGTGCAACGGCTCACAAGTAACTTCAGTAATTATGCATTATCAGTACATAGATACTGTGATGAAAATGTTACAAATGCAGAAAGCCAGATTGACTTAGATGAGTGAAGTATCTCAACTTCAACACACAGATAATGTGACAAGGTGTGGCATGGAACTCCAGGGTTTACTGGCATGATTTTAACATGACTGCATTGGCTTTAAATGACAAAGCCATAAGTACATCAGACATGCCAGATACATACCAACACCACTCAAGTATCTTTCTGCTGTATCACTCTACATCACACATCTAAAATCAGATGTCCTTTAGGGCACTGAAAGAAAATACAACACTTTTAGGAAGACAAAGAGTTCCTTTGTATTGCTACTCTGCTTGGTATCAAGAGGTTAACATCTTTCTAAAGATAGTGAAAGTGGGAAAGTAAGCAATGTATTCATTAGCTCATGGATGATTTAGACCTGGGTGGCCTGAAATACACTTAACCATCAACATGTTACTATAGCTTAAAATACAGTGGAATCTAATGGCAGCCCATTTGCTTTTAAGAGTTCAGAAAAAGAGTCCTTTGGAACATGGAAGGATAATTATATGTTTGACTACAATTACTCCCTCAACTGATGCTGAAAAAAAAGTAGCGAATTGATGAAAAATATGAAAATGTGAAAGCTACTAAATATATTACCTGTGTGTTTGCACATGTACATGTAACCTACATTTTCTTAAATAAAGTATCTGGGAAGTCTTATGTCTTTATCTAAATCAAATTCTGGTTATACATAATAAACTGCATCCAAGAGTTTATCCAGATCAATGCTCTGTTGAGCAAAATGTCAAGATATCATGTTTCATCACTCACACAGACTTTATCCCCAAGTTATTATAAAACTGTAGTAGTCAGTATTTCCCATCTTTTCTTCTCTACAGAGAAGAATCATCAACAGTTCAGAGGAAAGCCACTGCAGTATTAGCCAGAAAAACAACACATCAATGAAACAATGCTAGACCAGTTTGATTGTGGTATACCTGAAAAATCTAACATAGTTACTTTTTTGAAGCATTACAAGACTGAGATACTGAAGACAAGGAGAAGCATTAAAAGAAGCATTCTCAATTCCAGAAAAGGAAGAAGAGAAATTTAATGAAAATTGATTGATTTTTAGTCCTCAATCTTCCATTGTAGGAGTAAAAATTAATTTCTCAGCAAATCTATTTGCCAACTGGTAAACAGATTAGTAAGGTTCAATGCTTTTAAAATAAAATATTCAGGTATTCTCCTGAAAAAAGTAAATTACTAAAGCTGCAGACTCCACAAGCATAATTAACCAAGCCCTTTAGCTTCCACAACATTTTATTCAAATGTATTATGTTTACATAGAGAACTTACCTTTCCAAAAGACAGAAAAAAAATTAAAGATTCCCCCCTACAAAAGCTCTCACTATGTTGTATCTTAGAAGGCATTCAAAATATACTGCCATGGGAAAGGACAGCATAGTTTTCAGATGCTAGAAGAATATCACATAGATACAGAACTAGCTGAGAGAAGATCTGTCATTTCTCCAACACACACACACACACACATGCATACACACACACACTCGCAGTAACTGCTATAACTTTATTTGAAGCCATAGTATGCTATCATCTAGTATGTTATCACATGTATCAGGAAAAACCAGAAAAGTTCCGTGATTAAGTAGAATAAACACTCCAGAAAAAACCTGTCTCACTCACTGTTCAATACGTGGGGAGAGGTACAGCTTAGGAAAAACCTGAGTAGCTTCTGCGTCCTCAAAACTAACGGAGAGAAGTGCAACATCTTCTCCAGGGTCTTCATTCACATCCTGTAGACATAAAAGTAAATATAAAATGGTAAATAACAAACTGAATATTTAAAAGCTTACAGATAAGAACTAATAAGTCAAATATGAGTTCATTTAGGAGATGCTTAAGTGAGGAATCTAAACCATAACCATTGCAAAACAGGTTGCAAATTTATTCTTTCTTACAGTATTTGCACTTTAAAGGTATTTTGCTCTGCTTAATTTCATTTAATGTATCAAAATAGAATTATTGAGTTATCAAGTATACAGTAGTGTACCCCTTCTTCAATTAGGTGAACTATAAACATCAGTAAAGATACAGATTTCATTTTTAGGGATTCCTGGTTTGACATCAGTTTCAACGCCAAGGAATTTTTTAAAACGTAGTATCACTGAGTTATGACCTCACATTTTGTATTTGTTATTTTCCAAAGTAGTTTATGGTCCAAACTTTCTGGTGTATTCAACTCCTCTTGTGGGTGAAAAACATTTTAGGAATTAGAAATTTATACCTAGAAGTCACTGTCCCCAAGTTTCCTGCAAATTAAACCCATGCATTACTTTCAGCAAAGACTGCAGACTCTAGAAAAGTATTGTAGGGAAAAAAAAGCATGCTAAACACAAGTAATCTTAATGCATTCACAGTTGAGGCTTTCTTTATATCAGAACAATCAGTTACAGCTTTGAGATCATCTAGAACAAATTGTTTCTGTTTAGGACCTGACATCCCTCCAATTCATAAATCACATACAGTATGAACAAGTATATTTCTGCCACACACAACTTCACTTAAGCTCTTGACCTCTAGTTAGAAAGTAATAAGTTAGCAGCACAGTCACCTTCACTGACAGCAAAGAATACAGTGCCACTTTCTGCTCACAAATAAATCTTTTAACGTATTTATGCACGTGTACACAACAACTTGCCAAGATGCATTTGTTTTTATCCGTTTTGGAAAAATAGGAGAGGAAATAAGATATGTGCTCAAAGCAGGATCAACATGGTGCAGAGTGCCCTGGTATGCTCTGTCCTACAGGCAGCTGTGAGGAAGGAACAGGCAGACCACTTAAATATTGTTAGGAGGCCCTGCCCTATCTGGGGAGAAAAAAAATTAAGTGACCACTGAGTGTTTTCAGGAAGGCAATCTCGTGCCATTTCAAGCTCTGGCAGGACTGAAGCTGTTAACATCCAGAGAGACGAGCTGCATACCAGCTATTACGTGCAGAACACTACATGCCAAGAAACTTAGTGATAAGCTGCAGGGAAGAATGGGTCTTAAAAAAGCCTAATTGTCTTAGATGAAAAATGAGACAGAACTGACAGTGTTTTCTTAAATTCTGCCTTGGTGTGCAGCTCACTTCTGACAGCTGAAAGAAAACTGTACTCCTTAGAACTGCCTGTAAAATGGTCATGAGCACACTATGGCTGGAAATCAGAGCATGGTTTTAACCCTAAATTGCAGGACAACACTCCATTTGAATGGTGAGGACAAACAATAGCTGTTCTGTTGTGATATGATCAGTTTATGGATGGGATTATGTGACATGGTTGCCTGTAACAGCAGTGGACAGGATCTTGTGACCCAAAATGTTCCCTTCAGTGTTACGTTTTTAAGTGGTACTATCACTTACACTAGCGAAAACAGAACAGATTACAAAACCTTTATCAACAAGACAAATTAAAACAAAATATACCCAAGAGTACAATCCACCCTGACCTTTTCCCCAGTATTTCATGTACATCCATCATTAAGGAAAAAAATTAAATAAGGAACAGCTTTCAATCCTGAAGCTGAGTATAGCATTAACTGGCTTTTTCCCATTAATTTGCTAATTGTCAATCAAACGAAAAGAACTATTAAGAGAGATTAAACAGTAATGCTTTTAATGCTAATAACAATTAAAAAGATTTTATTTTAACGGGCATTCTTCAAGAGATGACAGGTACATGAAATGGTTAGGTTGATGAGAAGCTCAACATGACCCAGTGAAGTGCATTTGAAGGTTAGAAAGCCAACTGTATCCTGGGCCAGATCTTAAGCAGTGTTGCCAGCAGGACGAGGGAGAGGATTCTGCCCTCCTACTCTGCTCTGCTGAGACCTCACCTGTAGTGTTGCATCGTGCTCTGTCATGGACAGTGAATCCCCTATTTAGTCTTGCATTTATGATCAGTGCTTAAGTAGATGTGCACACACAGCTTGACACCATGTGCAAGACCAGTTTATGGAATACTATCAGGTGATTACTGATTGAAGCAACTCAAAACAAGGAAACAGAAAAACCCAACTTCAAAACAGACTAGGTGAATGCCATGACAGCATCCATTAACACATACAGTAGTATTACATTATATTTTCTACGCTCACTAGTGAACTTCATATGAAGACTCATGCCAGTGGAAAAAAAATCCACACAACCACATCTGTGTATCTTTGCATGTGAAGGTGCAGTAAAATGAAATGTGTAGTAAGAGCAATAAATTGAGACATGATATTTTTCTATTTCCATTTACAAAAGCATGCATAACAAACAAGACTGCAACTCCTGTTGCCAGCAGAGCACCACACAACACATGTGCTGTGTTCACACCGTTACTGTCCCATGCAAATCCAAGTAAGGAAATTTGCATTCTTCTATAACTACTACTTTCAAATGGATGCATATTTTCAGCCCTGAGAAATGAAAACTGTAACTTAAAAAAGACCCAAAACCCCAGCATTCCTGTAGGTTTTAAAAGATGCAGTGCAGTAAAACTGCTCAATCTTACTGTTCAGGTGGCCGCAGATTTACAACAAACTCCCTTCTGTCTGACACCATACGATTTATTCCTTTCAGACTTTGTTACTTTTATTTATGGAAGAAGCTGCGTGGCAGAATTGCATTCGACACCAGTATATCTGTTACAACTGCCGTTTACAAAACCAAACGAAAACCACATGTCTTACAGATAAACTGTGGAAAACTTTTCAACTACTAATAAACCTTTTTGATGTTGTCTGTGCCAGTTACAATTTAACTCCTTCAGTGATCTCTGTGCTGATCATCTCTAGGAACTTGTAAGTGATTAGGTGAGAAGATGGAATCTCCTATTACACTTGCCCAGAACAGCGGCTGAGATCTTCTCATTACACTGAACTGTCCAAAGGCAGATGTTGTTCTAATGCTTCTTACCAAACCCTGCACAGGCAGTGTCTTCCCTTTTCCCATTTCTGCACATGTATTTATATCAAAGAATAGACCAAATCTAAATAGAGCAGCAAAGTAAAAATCACCTCTGTTCTTGTTTTTCAGTTGGCATCAAAAGATAATGACATCCAATTGCTTTGGCAATATTATACCCTTTTAGGAAAAAAAAAATGAAGTTGTTGAACTAAAGTCACATCTCATTTTTTAGTACTTAAGTAGCTATTCTTTTTCTTCATATAATTTGTATTTAACTTACAACACTGAATGATGGATGATTTTATTAAACAAACTGATTTTATATTCAATAAAAACTGATTTTGTAAGAATGCAGAATTTTCCATAAATGTTAGATTTCAAGGTTAGAACTTATATAATAAAGTGCCATTTTACTCACAGAACTTTCTCCACACGAGACTCTACAGAAGGTATTATTAAAATGAACTTCTGACTGAACAGAGAATACATCCTGGGCCACAGGAATTTTGAGATTTTAAAACTGAATGTAAAAATGCTTGAGACCCTTAGTTAAGCATGTGATAATGCACACCTATTAATTTTTCCACAACAGTCGCATGCCTGATAGTAAAAAAATCCACCCTCTAGAACATTGCAACGTATAAGATCCAACACAGATTTTCATGGTGCCTGTCTTCCACCTTGCTACTATCTATTTCTTTAAAAAAATATATTTTTTTCATTTCTGAAAATGTCCATTCAAATCAAACATGAAAAAAATGGATACACTCCTTAACACGGAAAATAGTTTTCTTTCTCAAGAACTGCAAGGGGTTTCCTATGTTTACAGAATACTTTTCACAATGGGGCCTCATCCTTGTCTAAACCTCCAAAGCAATGTGGTGAGAAAGGAACAACAACCAAAAAAATCCAGAAATTTTCAACGCATAGGCTTTTTTCCTATTACAGAAACCTAGCAACAATTTACAAAAATAAATAAAACTTTTCATAAACAGAAAACTCATGGTACTTGATTCTAATTCACCCTTTTTCTACTCAGACAGTGCACATGAAAGGTTCATCAAGTATGCATTTTCAAAACTCAAGAACAGGAGACCATATGAAAATATAAACGCAGAACAGAACAGAACAGAACAGATGAAAATGGAAGTCTGAAAGTGTCAAGGCATTTAGAAATTTTTCCCCCATACCTCATGAAAAGACTTCTGAGTATCATGAAACTCGAAAGAAAAACTTAAAACTGTATCAGCACTTAACAGCCATTTGTTAGTTTCCATTTGTATTAATCTAAATTTACATTCAAATGCATGTTTCAATGTTTACAGCTGCTCCCTTTCCAAGATCCTTAATCTTTTTACAAAGTTAGTATGAGTTGTTTATGAAAATTACCATCAAAACCACTTTAAATACACCATCCAAACGGCATTGTTTTCTCATATCCTACCTACTGTAATTGAAAACTGGGAATTTACTGGAACTGACAATTTATTATGAGTCAGATGGTTGATAGCCAGTCCAACCAAAACATCTGCTCCACACAGTCACAACTGCTATAACCCATTTCCTCTTGTGCCTGGAGTCCTACCAAGTTGTACATTACAGTTCCTTTTGCTTAAAGATGCAGACTATGGAAAATCAGTTACTACCTTTTCTCAGTTATCAAAAAAAGAATTGCCTTGCAGCCTCTGATTGAAGTATACTTTCAAGAGGAGGTATTTCTGTATTTGGCACACAAGTGCAATTCCCTGCACCAAACAGTAATGCTTAATGTGGTAAGTGACTCCAGTCTTGTCCTGGGCAGTAGCAGGACCTGTCTTTTCATGGAAGCGAAAAACTCAGGATGGAGGGGGTGTGAGACTGGGAAGAGAGCATGCAATGGGCTGAGGTACAGATCAAGTATTTGGCATTAAGAACTGGTTTACTGTGATTAACTCTAACAAAAATGAGAAGAAACTTAGAATTTGGTAGGAAGTATGTGCAAGAAGAGTATTGGCATGCTTTGGTGGGGGGACAAGCAGCTTCTGCCCCGGGGGACAGTAGGAAATAAGACAA
The DNA here is from genome assembly GCA_013397895.1 of Origma solitaria. NCBI lineage: Eukaryota > Metazoa > Chordata > Aves > Passeriformes > Acanthizidae > Origma > Origma solitaria. The sequence continues at coordinate 680,559 of VZRL01004713.1, forward strand.
GGGAGCTGAACTTCTGGTAAGGCTGTTAAGTTTCTACTGTAAATACACATAGCAATTGGTGTGCAGATAAAAGTGAGGGAAGAAAGAGAACATGAACTTTTCAACCTATTGGATGTTCCTTTGAGAAATGAGATGCCTTGCAGATGACTGATATTGTAGATGCCTCCCAACAACATGGCGAGGCCAAATCTGCTTCAGGAGGGAAGGTCCCAGTCCCAGCTGATTGCTCCTACCTCTTCCTGGAGGTGTCTGACCTCTCAGCTCTCACAACTCCTCAATAATGGTTTTAGTGGTATGACTAATTGAAGGAATGGAAAACTCTAACAAATGGGGAAGGGATTGCTTAAAATAAACAAAGACAACTTACATGATGGGATGGAGGATGCTGGGGAAGGTGGAACAGAAAGGCAGAATAGGGATGAGAACAGAATGGAGTGAGGATACCTAGATCTTAGCATCAGCTGCTAGCTTATATAAGTGGGTCTTCCAACAGACACTTGACTGTGGTACCTCTCAGCCCTACCAAGTCAGTCAACTTCACTGAAGTTGAGCGTGAAATTCATATTTCAGGATCCTTTCTGGAGAAAGAAAGGTCTCATGAAGAAAAATGCATAAGAATAATATGCATTCAGAAATTTAATTTATCTTAGAGCCAAATTCAATTAATGTAATTCTGCATGATATATACCTATAACATACTTATTAACAACTGATCAGAGAAGAATTTGGTTTTGAAGCTGAAATGTGAATTACACCAGAGAATATACAACACTATTAGCTTCATTAGTATTAACAGGCCTCTTGCATCACAAGAGTTAATGTTTGGCTTTTTCCCACCAAACGGCAGTGTGCAATAACATGAAAATAAAGCACAAGCAACTTGTACCCTTATTGTGCAGCAGTTTCACTAGCCAGCTTTGATGCAAGCAGCTACAAGTTCTCCCAATCTTCTCCTATACCTAGTGTTTTTTTGGTTTCTTTTTTTTTTAAAAAATAACAAAACACAATAGAGGAAGGCAGGCTAAAGAATGTGGAGTGGCAAATGAGACTGAGAAATCTGCTTCACTATGGGAGAATATTTAATTATTCCAGGAAATTCTTTCTCCTGTCTTCCAGGAAACCCACCAGGTCTGATCAAGGAGTGTTGATTCTTTAAATAGGATCTTTAAAGAAAACAAAGGCAGTTACCTTGAGTGCACTGCTCACAGCATCAAAGCATTCCATACACAGTCCCTCTCCCAAGGTAACACAGCAAAACACTTGCCTGGCAAACACTCCAGGCAAAACACATTTGAGCTCAGGGTCATTACAGTCTTAAAAGTTACATGAAAATCATAGGCTGCGAATAACTTTGTAAAATCCGAAAAGCAACTTCTAGGAGAACATACTGGGTTTTCTTCATTAAACAAAATAAAACAAATATCTACTGAGCATTAAAACTATCAGCAAGACCTCCAAGTATGCCACTGATCATCGATAGCTGAACATGAAAACAACGGATGTTACACGAACGGTGTGACCTCCCAGGGGTTCTTTTCATTGTCATTGTTCAGGGTTTTCTTGTTCACCTTGTACATATGAATCTGTTTTGTCTACACACCTTTCCTTTATTATGATCATGGTAATTTCCATCACTTTCACAATATGATTGACTGTGAAGAGTTAGGCAAAGAATGCTATTAGGAAAAGTGTAAGAAACTACAAATTATTAAAAAGAATAATATTCTTGTCCATGGAAATACATGCTAAATTCAAAAGTTTCAAGATTAATGCAATTTTAGATGATAAAAATTATTTTAATCTGACAGCAGAAAAAGCTGTGGTGACACTTTCAGCACAACAATACTGTTTGCTTAGGTCAGCAATACAATCTCAGAAAACAAGGCAGATTTCTTCAGTGGTCAAAAACATGTTTTGGCAAGTTTGGGACTCAAATTTGAAATACATAATCTAGGTGTTGCACAGTGTAAAATTAATACTGGGTGCAATATAAAATTAATATTTTTAACTGATTTCAAGCAAGCTAAAATGTTTTTACAAATTCACTTTCACATACAAGAAATACAAAATATATTTGCAAACAAGGATCATTCTATCGTATTAACTGAATCTAAGTCTTCATTTATTAAGTATGTTTTAATGACACTATAGAAGAGAATATTTAATATTTTTAGAAGAGACTGATATGTAAGATGCTGATGAAGTTAAATTTCAATTTATTCAATGAAACTTATGAATGAGTACATTTGTGCTACCTATTCCAAGATCAGGTATCACATTCATATTAAAATAAGATTAAAAACCAGCATTATCAGAGTTTGGAACGTATCTGCAAATGAACTAAAATTTAACACCACACCCACCCACCTTCACCCCCACCCCCAAGCAGGAATAAATATTAGAAATCTATATTGATAATCTCAGACCTGGCTTTTCTCTCCATTCATGAAAAAGCTTTTTCTTTCCTCAAAAATTTAGGATGTCAGTTTATGAAACAGTACACAGGAGTGCTGCTTAATTTTTGTTTCATTTCCTTCTAACCTAACTTCTAAACAGACCACATAAATTATTAAGTTATTGTACAGCACTATAGTTTTGCCATTAAGTAAGTTACTCAGAGACACCCCCTGCCCCATTACTCCAATGAAGTTTTGTAGGCAAGAAAGAGATTCCAACACCACATCTTTCCTAGAACCTCAAGAAAAGCACCTTGAGGTTGACATGAGCATCTGCCTCTGCCATCACAAGCTGATAGTGGGCTGAACAAAGTGTTCAGAAACTGCAAAGCTTAGTTTTTAACTGCTCTTAAACAGCAAGCAGTAGTTGCATCCACTCAAACCAAGATAATGCTGCCATGTCTTGACAAACAGCTACTTCCTCAACCTGTAGTTATGACACATTTTTTAACGTAAGCCCTGCTTTTAAACTTGTTTTCCCAATAAAGATTAGGGGACACATACAACCAGGACTTCAAATCCTTCATTAGGATTTCACCAAGACTCAAAACTCTCCAGCCATCTCTTCAGCTGACCGGACTGTAATTTATTTAGAAAGCAATATTTGCATTCCTTTCCCCCATTTTACTGATTTCTCATCTCTTTAAAAATAGCAATGTCATTGCAGAGGCCAAAGAACAGTCATCTTGTGTCCACTTGAAAACAAAGTCTCCTAATAAATACCCCAGTACTTAACTAGAGGACAAAGAAATCATTAATACAATTCTAAATAAAATAATTTTCTTTCTAAGTTAACTTTCTAATTGCCAAGTACAGCTCTTCTATGTATGCATATTTATATGTGTAGATTGACAAAACAAACATGACAGATCAGTACACAGGGCTCATGGCTGAAAGATTCAGAGGTAATAATTATATTTGAGAAGAATGCAATGTATTTGTGCAAGCAACGATTCTAGGTACAGAGCTGGCTTGTAGAACAACAGCATGACACTAACAAGAGTATTGTTTTAGAGATAATGAAATAGTTCATTGATATAATTAATAAACCTCACCAAAAAAAGAGAGCAAAAGTTAAAATATTGTGAAAGAAACATAAATTGTAAGTATTTCTGTAACCATATTGCAGTTGGAAGTCAGCATAAGTGTTTATTTTTTAAATCAATCCAACTTCTTAATAAAAGCTTTTTCCCTTGCTCTCCACATATTTTTCCATTCTCCTGGTTCAGTGAATATCTCTGCAAAATCAGAAATACTATAGATTACATGGGTCACAACAAGAACACCAGAGTAAAGCCATATCCTGAGCTCTATCTTCATTGAACCAGGAAGTACCAACAAGATTTCACAGATGAAAAAGTGAATAATCAAAGTGTAAGGTAAAAACAAGCAAAGTTAAACTTGTTCAGTGGTCTTTCACCACTGCAGCTTAGCACTGCTGACCTGTTTAAAAATATGAAACATTTTGTTTTAAAATAAAGTGTCCATATTAAAAGTTTTAACTGCTAAGAGTTGTTCTCTCAGTTACTGTTTCCTGAGAATAACAGGAATGTTAAAGTCCACAGGACCTTTGATTCACAAACTGTTATTCTGCATTCCCATCTCAAGGATGTATTTGTGTTTCTTTTCCAGAGAATTCTATTATCCCCTTGATTCACAAACTTTTATTATGCAATCCCGTTTCAAGGGCATAATATCAGTATTTCTTTTCCAAAGAATTTTATTATACCCTTGTCTCATTGTTCCATTTATGTCTACAAGATCTTAAAAATAGGAGTGTGCATCTGTGCGGGGCATTATCTTCTTTGGACAAAGAATATGGAAGTCAGAGCATCCTGCCCCCTTGAGCCCTATTTACAAACATTCAGCTTTCCAACAAACAACATACTCAGTCTGCACACAAGTGTAAATGTATACAGATGTCACAAAGAGTAATAACTCTAATGCTTTAATAAAAATAAAATTCTTGCAGTAAGAAGAGAAACACAGCTTTTCTCTTGCATTTGTGTGAAGGTGGATCCTGATACAGGTGAGAAGCAGAACACTGGAATGAAGGATAAAAGTCATATTCATAAAATATCACTGTGACACTGTTCTTTTGGAGTTCACATCTGTACTGGTATGTACATCAGGTACATAATGTGAGAAAAGTTCACAGGGGTAGCCTCTTTCTATATAGAATAAAAAAGTCACATTCGGTGACATTCTGTGTCAAGAGAGGTCTTTGGAACTTACAGTGTGAGACAGTAACTTCTGTACTTCAACACACAGCTCAGGTGAAGGCTGAATCATCTGTTGTTGTTTACCTTGCTAAAGACAGTGCCTGAAACATGGGGTGTCCAGCTCAGATGAGGTCCCATGTTGCTAGAATAATACATCATGTATTTCCAGGTGAAAGACTGACTCCATCACTGACATTTCCCTGATTACTGACTCAGAAAAGATCACAAAATCTTTTCTCCTATCTGTTTCATCAGTGCATCCACCATCAGCTTAGGATAAAGAATTTGGAGAAGTACAGTTAAACACTTTTATGGTGTCTGGAGCTGTATCTCAATAAAAAAGATCAGGGTTCAAAGGCTACTAATATTGATAGCACGCTTGAATTTTCAAAGTCTTTCCTCATACCTTCTCTCTCGTATCACCTATTCTGAAGTTCAGGGGATAATTTTCTGTAAGTGCAACTTTTAATGCTGTCACAAGGCTCAAGGTTGCCTGCATAAGCTCAAGAGTTTCAGCACAGCAACCCAGCTTGCACAAATCAACAGAGAAGAATATCCTCTGATCTAGGTCTGGTATCAGCTTTCTGACCATAAAATTGAACAGTATGCTCTTTGTCATGGAGCAAGCAAAACTTGGATCACAACAAGAAAGTTTGAACCAGAAGCTTCTTACCCTGTCCTATAGGAGAGAGCATTGGATTGTTTTGTTTTACTTTTTAATTTTTTTTCTTTGAAGCAGTAAATTAAAGACTACATTATTTCAGAAGTTTTCTGAAATAATGCTAATTGATGTTCAAACTTCACAACTGATGTGATTTGGTGGATGGTTATTGATTTGGTTCCACCCAGAAGTTATGAACAGTTATAAGTTAATAGGGAACACACAGACAATGGTAACTCCTCTACTTCCCCCTTCTTCATGAACCTCAGCTTCCCTACAGACAACAATTTCAAAATAATATAGTCCTTTAGTTGTCTTGTATATGTACACCTATGGTGGGGCTCACTACAATACTTCTTTGGGGATAATATTAAGAATTTTTTAAAAAGCTTAAGAAAAGTGCAAACCTGGAAGTTCTTTCAAAATAGGATGAGAAAATCAAAGTAACTGCCAGCTAAAAGACAGAGAAGCCAATACTTAAGATGTCATTGTAAAAAACCCAGACTGAACATATATGCAAATAGTAATATTTCAATTCCTATGTATGCTAATAAACTGTAAGTCTGAAACCATCGAGCCTTTTCTCCTAAGTAGCCACTTAGAAAACAGTTGTGTTTTACCAGCGACAAAACTGCAGTCAACAGCATTTTAAGGATCAAGGGAGAAGGAAAACTCAAGTCACACGCATTCTGGCAATTCTCTGAAATTGCCAAATTCAGGGCAATTTTTCTAATTAATCTTTCCACTGTCAGCAACTTGATTTTTGCAAGCCTATGTAAAATTCTACCATCTTGATATCTCATGTGCAAAATTCCTTGTTTTATACATTATGACATTTATCTGGAAATGAAGTATCTCATCTTTTATTTCTGGGGTTCAAACATAACTCTAGAAGCTGATCATTCTTGTTATTTTCTGAATATTAAGAATAGATGAGATTTCAGCCCACCATTTTCACTTTGTATGCTGCATCTTTACAGCAGTCACAGAAGAAAACCACCTACATGCACATTCTGCCCCAACCCTCACAACCACCCAACACATCACTTTTCACATCTTCGGAAATAGGAAAATATGCTATGGGATGTATGGAAACTACTTGAAGCTAGATAGCACCTCTATCTTTAAAAAAACAGGTTGAGAAACACTGCTTTAACCATAAATACAGTTCAAGTTTTATCCATGACAGAAAAAAGTCCATTCTAAGACTGAATACATTAAACAAAACTGACTGATTGCAGTAATTCCTTTTAAGATCTAAAGTCAGAGTCTCCTGTTAGAGTGACAATCGAAATAGCATACAATCAAAAAACATCACACAGGGAATCCAGTTCTAGATATAGACATCTACATAGAATCAGTTTAACATCACATAGAACCAGTTCTAATGTAAGATCTTGTAAAATTACAGAACATAAAAACTTAGCACTGTGAGCATAGTGATAGAAATACACTGTGTATTTCAACAAACAAAAGTAATTAGGAGCTATTCATGGAGGATGAAAAATTTTTTTTGTCCTCACAATAAAAAAATTGCTAGTCATCAATACTGAAATTCAACACCACCATACTTTTATTTTATAGCTATGCAAAGAATGGACCTTCCTTTATATTAACTTCTCACTTCTGCAGCCTATATAGCCATAGGATTAATCTAAAAATTAGATTAATTTTAGCTAGCAAAGCTATAGCCATATGTTTCTTTTATGAGCAGTTCATTAGCAATATGACAACCCATGTTTAAGTGAAAATTTTAATAGACTTGATTTCTTCAAATAAATCTATCTGCATTTTTGTTTATATTTGTAAAAGCAAGGACAAAGAATTAAATTATTCACTTCAAAAACTGTTCTAAACTTACGGTTACATTCAATACTTACCTATGCTTTAAATTCAATAAATGTCACTGTAATCTTAGCATCACTGAAAACAGTAAGTCCTGGAAAACAAATCAACCTATCTAGAAATACAATCTCAACTCATACATAGTTTAATTCTACAATCTAAATACAGCTTCACGGAGTTACACACACTGGGAATAGACCTTCAGTTTTAGTTCTGCTGGGTACTTATTTCAAAAGCGTATCTGCTTGCTACAATAAAATATATAGTATTTTGCTAATATTGGTTTCAAACAATTCAAGAAATAGCACTGACTCCAACCCATGGTAAAGTGTCCTACAGCTGAGTATGTTCAAAGACAGCATTTCAAGAGAAGATATAATCATTTATCTTCACTTTTCTTTGCACAATGTTATCATCACCATGATAAAACTCTTTAGACATAGCCATGGCATATACAGGGCCACCCATATATATGCACACAGGCTCTTTTCAAAGAACTTACGCTCTAGTTACCAGGTGGGCACTGCAATAATTAGCTTAAATGAAACAGAAGTGAAGATCCTTCCATTCTCTTACTTTTTTGCTGCTTCATTTGGGATTCACACTACAGTCTTGTCAAGTTGTGACCTTTCAGCCCAGACAGTTACTCACGTCATGAACACAAACTTCCCCTTAACTATGAAGCTCAAGGCTTTTCCTTCCCCATGCAGCATTGTAAACTGTTTGGTCTGCAACAGAAGCTATTCCTTTGACTTATACTTGGCACCACAACAATCTCCAAGAAGCTCTGTCTAGACCAAGGCTTCATTTCTTTTGATTGGTGCCCCAAGTCTTTGAGTAGTAGTAAATAGAATTTGTTAATATTCTTTGGAAATAACCGTTGCCCTGGCTCCCTGTGAACACATGCTTTTTAGTCCCTATAGTCAATGCTAATTAATATGAGAAATTCTAGAGCTTTCACAGTTTTCCAGCAGGTCTTCTGCTGAAAGTGCTTTGTATCTGGGCTTTAATATTCTCTCAATGTGATCAATGGCAATATTTACACATATATGAAAAGAAACTTTCAACATTTCCCTTCTGCTCCCTAAACAAATGATGCCATTTTCTTTTGTCTTCCTCCACATTCAATTCCTCAGTACTGTAAAATAACTGAAAGGCTTCTTAAAGGTTTTTATTTGGTTTGAGTGCTGCTTTTTAAAACAGATTTTTAAATTTTATTTCTGTGGTATATGCAATCTTTCTTGAAACAGATACTTCAACTGCTTGAGCCCCTTCAGCTTGAAATACAAACTGGCTACTTAAACACATACATTTTGGTTTTCACTCCGAACAACTACACTTACTTGACACCAGTTTGTCTTAAGGGTATCTGTGTCCAAACAGATGTGCATATGACAAGTGGTTATTTGTTTGCTTTTAATAAACATAGAAAAGATATCCTTTTCCTCTAGGATTAGTCAACACCTACAGATTTGTATCTCTTTTCTCCCCCCAAAACTTTTCATTTCTTCATTCTGAGAGGAGCCTAAATCCCACTGCATTAATGTAGGACAGAGTGTTCCCACATTAAGAAACACTCTCTGCAGGTATTTTTGTATCTATGAAATTGAAGATGCTTTACATTAAAACTTTAATCTTCACAAGATTACTATAATTATTAGTTGCACTATAATAACTGGTTTTGTGGGAACCACATGTTTGATGCTCTATTGTTAAACGAAGAGCAGTCTCTTTCATAAGTCTTTACTATCTGGAAGGCAGATATATAAAGATACCAGGAAAGTCCAGAAATGAAATTAAATATCCCAGGTATTTTCCTAATGTTTGTTTGCTTTGTATTGCAATTGACTCATTTTTTATAGTTCTCACAACAAATTGTCTTAGAACAAGAAAAGGAACTAACTGAAGGGCATTCTTTGGCATAGCCAGCTTCACTGTGGAAAACACTGATACATGAGGTACAGTTATTTAAAAAATGGGGAGAACAGAACAGACACACTGACACACTTAGACACTGATGCCACATTTCCTTAGGAAACGGAGCTAAAACTACAGTTAAATGAACAACTTGGTTTATCTGAAATATGGTAGGGAAACCCTTGACATAAAAATGTATAAAGAATTCCTTCATGGAAATATGTTCAGAGGATATCAGCAGTACTTCATTCCTTCTAGATGCTGTTATTTCCAATTGAAGAGCCATTCTTGAGAAGGAAAAATGGAAATCTCTGTTGTTGTAGAGGTAGATGGATGTCTGAGATTACTATGATGGGTATTTGCAGCAAGGCCATTATATGCTGTACTTAAGGTTCAACAAGCCTGAAAATGGAGGCTCAGGATTGATGGTGAAATGACCATTGTTTGCATAGCTCCTCAGAAAAACTCATCCATTCATTTTCTGAGAAAACAGTTTAAGACAAAATGCTGCCTTGATTTATAGGAAGGTGAAAAACAAAACAGGGGGTAGGGTAAAGTATGAGTTGTAAGTTTTTAGTTTATAAAAACTCCGGAGGTGGGGAATATAATAATTTGGATTACTCTTGATTGAAATTACCTTTGAAAACAGAAAAACCCAATGTCTATTAAGTGAAGGAGAAATGCAGAGTGGGCACAGACACTTCTAGCGCTCATCAGTCTATAATGCACTCCTTGAACAAAGGTGACATCTTATCTTACTGCTTGTTGAAGCAAACTAAGATGACACTATTGAAAACTTTATTTCCTACCTACTTATGCTGGTGAGGAGCCACTCACTACCAGACTGTAGTAAAGATGCTACACCTTATATAATATCTCATAAAGTCAACAACTGTCCCCTTGTTTCAGTTCAAATAAAACATTTCGGTGCACTGTTCATTAACATAAATAATATAATTCAAAGTGTTTCTAGTCTGAGAAATACTTTGTTTCACTATGCTTCCATGAAGAGACCTTTCTTTAAAGCCCCATACTTTGTGACCTGGTGACTTGATTGTACAAAAACTGCTGGGGGACTAGTCCTCAAGAACACAGAATATGTGTTTCCTTTGAAGATGAGAGATGCTGTATCAGATTACATTTTGAAATAGGCAAAAAAAGAGGAAATATTCTGCTGAGTTTCCATGGTACAGAAGTTAACTTCTACTTATAGTCCATGATTTTTCTACCAATTTCATATGAAATATGAAGTGATGCCTCTCTTCTTCTACTGTATTTTCAAAGGCAAAATGCATTATCCAGAGCAATGAAAGGAACCATAACCTGTCATGACATAAGTCACACAATGCACTGACTCCTCAAAAATTTTTGAACATTTCAATATATCGAGTATTTTTCATGTATTCTGTGATGCTCATATTCAACTAATTCAGCTAATAAAAGGTTTATTCTTAGCAGAATATGTACTTCCCAGTGACTTAAACACTGTTCTTTAATCTAACAGAGTGAAATTATTTTTAATGCCAAGTCCAATAACAGATCCTTTTTCTTGGCTGTAGTTCTGCAGGGAACTTAGGTAATGGAATCAAAATCTTGAGCTTTAAACAAGTGTTGGCACAAACCTAGCTGCAGTAACCAGAGCAACCTTAAGCAGTGTTGTAGTTACCTGGTGTCTGCACACTAGACTATCTTTTTATGAGCCTCAGGCAGGTGCTGAATATATATCTTTGCATTAACTCCCACTTGAAGTTAGATTTAATTAAACAAACTTAGGACATTACAGTCCTCACCACAAATGATGCACAACACTACTCTAATGAAGAAGTTTAGTAGATATTTGCCAACTTTGAGAAAATCCTTTTTAGTAGATATCGCAAATAAAATAAACACTCATCTTCAATTTCACATGTATTATAAATTATGCCACTTCATACATTTTGAATTGGTGGAAAATTCTAGTTGCCTTCATATTTTATAAAGGCCTAGGTTGGTTTTTTTTTGTTTTTTTGTTGTTGTTGTTTGTTTGTTTGTTTTTTAGACTGAGGAAGTTAAGTATCTTCCATATTTTGGCACATGAAAAAGTAACGAAATATGGTCTGAGGGTGCCCAGCTCTGATATTGAGAAAATTAAGTTACCTTCATTAATTATTAAAGAAAACAAAACTCAACAAGAAAGGTAAAAAACTTCTGACACTACTACCAACAATGTTAGGCATGAGTAAGATTGATTTGCTTTGGGATTTACAGCATTGCTTTGTCTGAAAGACAGCAGAGTCTATAATCAGAAAATAAACAGGTCTTAGAAAACATACATCTTCTCCACGCAGACAGAAATTCCAAGGACTTCACAAAGAATACTCTAGGTATGATGAAGGTACCTTCCAACACTACTTCTCGGTATGAAGATGCCTTACTTATTATGCTTTTTGCTTGATTAAATAAACAAACATTTTAAATTAAACAAATTTCATATAAGGAAGGTTTTGCTCCCATTGACATACTGGGGGCCTAGTAGGTTCCAGCACAGTTCAGAGCAGGTAAGAAAGAAGATGAAAGCCACCGTCTTCAGAAGAGCATGAAACACTGTGGCACTAATCAACGAGACTTCTGGTGCTAAGCTCTGTGTTGAGCAAACTTGGCTAATACAGAAATGATAATGACAGGTTTTGCATTCTTGTCTGAACTGATGCTGAAGTCATCAGCAATCCTGACACTGGTAACAGACACCTCAGCACTGGGAATGGCAATGCTTATTTAATGAATAGTTGGTATCACAATAAAATTTCATAAATGAGTTTCTTTCATAGAGTGCTGAATCCTTCATAGGGCAGCCAGAGGAGCCATGAGGCCATTCCTGAACTTGATTTTGGTTTGATCAACCTGACACCACAGCAGCTTGAGCTGCCATTTACACCTAAAGACCTGAATGCTCACTTGTCAATGTCAGCAGGAAGAGAATGACACCTAAGTCTCACCACTGAAAGCTTACTTCATGTTAAATGAATGTGATGCATGCCATTGCTCACGTGGATAGACTAGAATATAATTTCCACTGTCTTCTACCTCATTTTGACATACTGAACTGACATTAAATAATTTAAATAAAGCAGCACAAAAGCATTTGGAAGGTACTTATCATTCAAAATACTGTAGCCTTGAATTCATACATACATGCACTTTAAGCTATTAGTAGCAATTGAAACTAGTATTTAAAAAGGACTAAAACAGTATTTAAAAGATAACCTAAGACTAAAGCAAAAATGTTTAAAACAGTAATTTAAAACCTTTTCAATTTGTTTGAAATTAATATAATTGCTCATTTCCTCTCTTCCTCCAACACTGCTGTATCAAACGACATTACTTAAAGACTTAAAAACATCGACTGAATGACAGCTCCTTAAATTGCATAAAGTTCAACCATGATAAACAAATACTCAAATGGACAAAGGTTAGCATACAGAAAAGCTTGTACTCACCTATTAATATATATCATACTAAATTTAGGTTGAAAGCCACAACTGAATTAGCAGATCAAGTAATTATTGTATTAGATACTCCATGGCTTAAAAATCACAGCTACTGGAATCTATTTCTGGTCTGTCACTACATTACTCTAGCAAAACTTCACATACCCGTTCCTCAGTTTTAAAATGTGGAGATTAATACATCTCATCAGTGATGTTACAGGGCTCCAGTCAGTACTTCTAAACCTTTAGATTCTGACTGCAAAGTTCTCCACCTGCGTCGCAGACAGGAAACCTGTTAATCTCAATTCCTTTAACTATCATCACCTGCTTTAACTACCACCAACAAGAAAAAATTTCAAGTTGCAGAAGCATTTCCAGTATCAGACAACTATCACTGGCAACATATTATTCTTTTAATAGAAAAAGAATGAAAGAGTAGTTCATCCGATGAGCCAAATTTCAGGTTGATGCTTTTATAGGAATAATAAATCTCTAAAAACAGGATTCATAATATTGATGCAGAAATACTGAGACAAACTCAAAACTATTAATGGTGCAAAAGACACCACTTCAAATGCTTTTACCTGTCTGAACCAGTTTTGGTGCTTTGACACACCTACAATTCTTGTATATATTTATCCCTCTGAAACACAGAACAAGCACACAACACAAAGAGGCCTTTATATATAATGCCATATAATTACCCTTCACATTTCAGATGGTTTGAAAATCTATGTTTATGAATATAGTTCTGTGATCATGATCCTGTTGACTTCAATGAGGGCAGAGTCCACCTCATGGAACAAAAAACACAGTTGTCTCTTGACTGGCCCAAACTGCACCAATTGGGCCAATTAGACCAGCCTTTCTATAAAGGTATCCAAAATATTTGTTTTTAAAAGATTGCACCCAGCTAGTTTTATAACAGGAGACATAACACTTCTTGCCTTGATCACTTTCCAGCATCATAAACATCTTCTTTTTTTCTAACACAAACACAGGGAAGTGAAACTACCAGCTAGTCCTTTCCCACAACATGAAGGATAATGAAAATTTCTTTGAAAAACTGGGAAGAAAACCCACCAACCATGAGGTACACACCTGCTCTTCACTATAGCCAGAACTTTGGTTTAAAGCTAAAAAACAACTCTTTTAAATGATAGTTGGGATATCAGTGATTCCGTGTTTCCAAATGCAACTTCATTCTCATTACTGAATAATCAGTTACTCTGGGTAACTGTACTATTATTCTCAGCAATTGTGTAAGAAAAACCAAGGATCTAGATTTAGTGAAGCCACATTATCATTCCAAAAAGCTATATGGCAATTTGCACTCCATACTGGCTAATTATCCATAAATATATTGCTTTGTAGGCATTATTTTATTGATTGAAATCTATGTTTTACATCTCATATTTGCACCGTATCTAACTTTCTATAAAATACAATGTAGGAAGAATACAACAGAAGAACGTAAACTTTACTCTCATTGCTTTAGCTCTTTACAGAAAATAACAACAACAAAAAAAAAAAAAAAAAATCAAAGAAAGAAATTAATCTTTTTCCTGCTCTGAAATTACAAGTGCACCTTAAATTCATTCATTGAAAAGTTGTCTACCTGCTTTTCAGCATGTAGATGCTTCCAAACCACTGGCAAAACTGTGCAAACAGTAGTTTGTTGTAGAAAGAAATTTAGGACTGCAATAAGAATCAAAATATTGTATCAATTTGGAATTTTATGTCATTAATACGTTTTAAATATTTCCCTCTTGTTTTATCTATGAAAACCCAAGAAATTATGCAACTTGCCCTCTCAGCACCAAAAGCAATCTCCTTAAGAACCTCAGTGGAAGCAAAAAATATAAAACTGTTCTTCCTGATCCTTCATGTTGATTATGTCACAATCACACAAGGAAAGAGAAGACAGTGATGCTCATTTTGAGGCTTTTAAGGTATTTGGTTACACAACAAAATGCGTATTTGTAATGTATCAATCTGTGCGCCAACCATGGAAACACAGGGGTGCAAAGGGCACACATGGTCCTCTTATTGTGCTCAACCGTTTTGGTCACTCAAAGGAGAGTTTCAGTATTCTGGTATTACTGCTAAACTTAAAAAGGAAATACACTGTTAAAAACAGAATGCAAATTGAAAAAACAGTGGCTATTCACTTTTAAACTTATTTTATGATTTCACAATCTTAGAAAAAAATGTATCATTTTCCCACCATAGATGTCAATGCCCAGTAATTTCTCATCATTCTCAAAAGAAATACAAAACATATTTAAAAACAATAAACATTTTGATAACAATTATGTTTGTACACCACCAGGATAGAGCTGCTCTGAAAAACTCTCTTATCTTCATATGCAAATTCCTGGAACACACACAACATCAAATTCATTTACTTTTTCTTCATTTTACAGGCAAGCTTCTAAACAAAAATGCAATTGATAACAGTCTCTAAATATGGTGGGAAAAAAGGTAACAAAGAAAATCAGGCCTAGTATCCAGAAAAGATTTACACAAATAGATGAAAATTAAGCAGGTGTCTAAAAATTAACTTTTTATATTTCTGATGGTAGAAAAAATTGACTTTTAAATCCAGTATTCATCTAAAGCTAAAACATTTATCAGACTACTTTGTCCCCTGCTAACAAAATCTTTTTTTCAGACACGGTATTCCTTCATGTGCTATTTGGAGGGAAATACTTCTCTGTAATAAAAATTCCTTCTGTATTTTTTTTTCACTCCCTTCCAACTTATACCAAACAAGAAAGCACAACAGACATCCTTTTATGGTTAAAAAGATCCTGACCAAGGTTCTTAATGTTCTTGGACAAGCAATGCCCACATTACCACAACATTTTCTTGACTTAACACAGTTTGAAGATGAGGGTGATGCTTTACGTGCTCCAGGCTGAATAGATTTGTTAGGAAGACATGTCCTGACAGATATGCTTAAGAGAATAAGGTCATTGATTAATCAAGAAAGGAGTCCATTAAAATAATGGAATTAATGTATTTGCAGATGGTTACTTAACAGGACACTGTCAAGGTATTTTTGTCAATTTTTGAATATTCCCTTCTCAATCAGCATTAATAAATGCTTTGCTCCATACATTTCTAGCTTTCAGTGTGTTACAAGCTGGATTGCAATTAATGGCTGCATTAAAAAAAAGAAGTAAATAGTCCTGAACTAACAATTTATTTGAAGTGATAAATTGAGCATTTCCAAATTCTTTGTTTTCCACGTAATAGTTTTGCAAAGATCTGAACACCCTCATGCACAGGAGAAACAAATAAATATCTGGAGACAATACTGTCAAAGTTTCAAACTAGTGTTTCCAAAAGTTTACATGCAGCGAGCTTCCAAAACATTAATCTCAAGAAGAATCTTTTTCATTGTATTTTTCAAAGAATAAAAAATTAGAACACAAAGATGAAGAGATAAGACTTGTTTCCAGTCTTTCTCTGTGATTCAAAAAACACTAATGTTTTGTACAGCTGTAAATATCTTAATTGAAAGTACCTTCTAAAATTGCCTTAATATGGTAATGCAGAGATTATTCATCTTTCTCTACAAATTCTGACTCTTGTTTTTTCTGTCCAACCCCAAAATAGCTTTTGTATTTTAAATGAGCAGTTAACAATCTTCATATTGAAAACTTAGTATTGATTCTCTTAGCTTACATTAAAGCAGAGATTTCCTTCACAGTAACAGTGATGATCAACTCAGTGGAGGAAGAAGAAAATCAGCACCATGACCTACCACAAATGTTCCCAAATTGATCACTTGCCTAAAGATTTATTTTTAAAATATATAATCCCTTAGATGGGCATTTCCAAACTGATTTAAACAACACTGATAGATGATTAAGCTGCAGGAAGGAGTTTACAAACAAATTCAACCACATGTCTTGGTGCTAAGCAAGTGCAAATATTCTACTTAGGCATTCATCCCACTTGAGTGAAATTTTTCTAAAGCTTTTTGGATGATGAAAAAGTTTTGAATGTCAGCAAGTTTTTCATTCTAGTGTAGACATACTGTAATTATTTTTCTTCCTTTTAACTTGGTTTCAGATTCAGTATATATGTAAGCATTCATTTCAGATGCCTCCCCACTCTCTTCTCTCCTTTCCCTGACCTGTTTTTAGTCTCAAAAGATAATTAAGTTCAGAGAAGCTCTATGAAGATCAGCAGTCAGGTAGAGGAGAGACACAACTGGTTACTCCACCAAATACTGCAACAGCTAAGTTCAGTTTGCTATGAATGGCAGCAGCTGGGGGCCAGGCAGTGAAAACACTTCCCATTTCCTCACTAGATTAGTTGCCACACAGAACACACGGGAGAACAGTAACAGCATAACCTATATATTCAAGAAGATGAGGGATTAAACCTGTAAGAAATGAAGCTTCACTGTCTCTACTGCTCACAAATCTGATGATTTTACATAAAACCTACATCTGTGTATGCTGGAAAACTGCTCTAGAAGAGGAGTCCTGCTAAGCACACACTCACTTTTTCTTGATGAAGAGAATGGCAAAATTAATCAAATTCTTTTTTTTCAAATCCCATTTATACAGATCACTATTACAGTTTTCCAAGTTTCCTGGGAATGCATCCTTCCAAACCTAAGAGACTGCAATTTTTCAATCTTACATGGATCTTTGCTTCTTTATAGGCTTCAAATTACTCTCAGTTCTCTTGTATTAAATTATCTCTTTGTGCTATACCTTCTTTTATATTTGGTACTGAACCACTGTATTAATATAATGCTTATTCATACACAGTTACTCACCTTCTTGTAACAGTGATAACATTTTTGTATCAGTAGCATATAACTTTCTACACCATTTTTCCAGGAGGGATAAGTTTATCCAGCTATATTCACAAAATTCATAAATAAAGAAGCCAAGGAGAAGTAATTCTGCATACTGCAATGCTGCCTCACATGAGTCAGAGAAATAATATATGCCTCCAAGTTGCTTTAATAGGTATAGTCTCCTAAATGTGATACTATCACTGCCTGAAGGCCTGTAAATGGGGCTGCAGTTTGATCACACATCTTTTCAAGAAGGAACTGGCAACGTGTGGTAAACAACAACAACAAAAAAGAAACAAAGAGAATATTTTAGCTATTAAGTCGCTGCCATACAGTAAAACTGATGCTGCAAGAACACAATCACAAAATGCCAGTCTTGTTTATTACAAATTCAGTTGCACAGCTTCTTATGAAACATTTGCTATCGCATCAAGAGAATCTCTCTCGTAATTTTATTCCAACATTTCTTTTGTTTTAGGAGAGCTCATAAAGCACTCAACCCTAGACCACTATATTATTAACACCTCAGTCTTTTATTTCTACCAAACAAGTAATATCCACCTACTTATTTCCCCATCTTGAAATAAAGTTTCAACAATTTCTGATTTTACATTAAAAAAAACCCAAAAAATTTGAAAAGGCAGTTTGAGTCGCTATGTAAAAATGAGTATTTAATACGAGATAAACTGCACTTCTGTTCAGTAGCTCTAGTGCAGTCAAGGTTAATTACACAGAACAAAGCCCAGAAATTACTGCCATTTTAACAGCCTTTTATGGACATTGTCAAAATAAACGACATGCATAAAATGAAATGGATACACAAAGACCTACATTCTACCTAGAAAGTTAAGTGTTCCATTTGTAAACAAAGATGAAACAGCCTTAAGAATATAAAATTAAAATCGCATTTTAATTTAAATACTTCTCACACAGACTGCAAGTCATATTGCACATACTCTGCTCTCTGCTCTGCCATTTATTTGCTTTTCAGCTTTTAACAAGTGAAACAGTTACGGTGCTTTTCTTTCAGCAGAACCCAGCTTGACTCTGTGAACTTTAGAAACAAGGTATAACTGAAGTTCTAAGTATCTTCAGAGATACAGTTACTGTCCAAAAGTGAGTAAGTGTCCAAAATCACCTTAAGACAGTCAAGAATAGTATAGAATGTCACAGCAGCAGGTAAGAACCCATAATAGTGGGAAAATGGCCTAGGAGAAAAATCTCCAGCAACTCCAAAGTCATACAACTCTTCCGGCTGACAGGTGTGGCTTGTTTTTCCTTCAAGAAAAGTGTGTCAAAATGAACTGGACCTAAATGACCTGCTCCTTGTAATTGTGATGAGTTGTGAAGGTTATAGAAACAGAGGGGAGAGAACACTGCTCTCGTTAAAGCCTTGGACAAGCTCTCTACTCACAGCTCAGGACTCCTCTCTGAATTTGCATACACCTAGCTCATGTTTCAAGTCCTGTCTGAAAAACAGAGGTCTTTTATCATATGTCACAACTTCTGTGAACAATATATTAAATTAGAACTTGTGAGATGATCTGTTACTATTTTCATCTAACCTATGTAGGGGGAAAAAAGAGACAATACCTATATGTATGTCAAAATGGTAACCTGGGTATTTGACCTACATTTCAAGAACTTATCTAATCACTTAATAGTAAAATGAGAATTGAATAAGATTTGTTACTTAAAGAAAGTAATGAGTCTAGGCGAAATGAGATAGAATTAATGATTTTATCCAGGACACACATTATAAATGCTAAACAATGAAAATAATAACTTGGAATGAGTGTGTTTATTCTTTGTTAACCAACACATACATTGTCCTCAGGGTTTTGCAAATGAGTCGTTGATTATTTACATACCATCAGTCAGTCATCAGTTTTAGTCAAGACATCAGTCATATTTGCCTAACATTTTTCTGCACCAGAAAAGATGTTACAGTAAAACACAGAATATCTCATATCTCTAAATATATAAACACATTCAGATATATTTAAAGCATATATGTTGCAGTAGTTTATTACTTAAGGTAACTACAGAAGTGAATCATTAAAATGACAAAATATGGCAAGAGATGGAACAGCATTATCAGTTTAACTCTATTTCACTACTTTCCTTCACTAGAAGTGCTTCCTATTGGTATTATGTGGGTATAATTCAGTATTATATGTGCATTCCAGACAGTTCATTATGGAACTCAAACCCAACATTTAATTCATGGACACCTTTTTGCCCAAATTCTGATGTACTGGTAACCTGTTAAGGCCTAAGAAATGCACCTAATTGCATGCAATGAAGCCAAATTAATGCTCCTCCCCTCTGCCCCTTCTCTCCCATGGATGTGCTGTTTGCAATGATTACAGGTCCCAGCACATGAAAGACATACAAGTTCTAGCATGAACACCTGAATTGTTAAAACAGAAATAGAGAGCCAAGAGGTCTAAGTTATTTATTATTCTTTCACTGTCTCACTGAGATGCTGCTGGAAGACAGACTTTCCTTCAGCCTTCTCCATCTAAAGTCTCCTTCTAGAAAATACCTACATACACCTTATGTAAATAAGCAACCACTTTCCTAAACAGAAGTTACTACAGAAATTAAAAGTTTAATAGAAACATGGTACATTATTAGCTAGCAATTGGTGGACAAAATGCTGTGCATTCTTTTGGTAACATGGAAGAAATACAGCAGAACATCCTAGATTTTTTTAGTATTTTTACTTTATGTTTTATGGTATTATGATTAACGACATTGTCAGTATCAATTAGACAAAAATAAAAGTGATGGATCAGTCAACCTCAGAACGTTCACTGCTGACAGTAACTGATTTAACATTAAAGCTTCAACTTTTTTATTTTTATTTTTGGCTTAAAAATCTAAACCTATGAAACCAAATAAAAGTGAGTAGTGTTACACATTTCACTACATGGTTATTTTAAAAAACCCAAACAAATGAAACCTCCTTTTAAGACTGACAGCCATCAAAGGATTTTGTATATTTAAGAGAAAAGAAGTTACCAGTGCAAATCACAGAACTTAAACCAAGCATGACTAAGAATCATATGAAATCACCATGCAGATGTACATTCATGTTAGTACTATTCTTTCTTAAGAAGACATAGTCTAGTAACCTGAAAGCCAGAAAAAAACAACCCCAGAACATTAAACCAACCCAGTCACTGTAACAGCAACTGGCACTTTTGTAAACAAAATTTACTTTGAAACCTCAAAAAAATCAACCAACCAAAAAAACCCCAGCCAAACAACAACAAAAAAACCCCCAAAACAACAACAACAACAACAAAACTCACACAAAAAAAACCACCTATCAGTTGCTGTATGATTTAATCTTCCTAAGGCCCTAATCTGAAGCCTTAGGAAGAACCCCAATACTAGAAAGAGGTTGTGGGTGGGCTCACACCTGGAAATAGCCTTCATAAAATCCTACCATCATACTCAATACGCTTCTGTATTTGCAAATACAGATTTGCTAGTTTATGAGTTTTACAGATTATTTGCTACCTTCAAACTCTATGCTCAACAACTTCTCAAATATTTTTCATTCAAGAAGAAACAGCAATGGAGAACTAATGCAAAAGTTTAAAAAAAATGTATTTCCAAGATCCACTTCCCAGTTTAAGACCACTGTACATTGCTTGTTCTAAATACTATGGGCAGACCATGACAGATAAAACAAGTATCATCATTATGTAATAAGCTGCAATTATTTTTATGGCTATTGAATTCCATTCTTCCTATGCAATACATAAAATGCAAATGTAAAGCAATAGTACAAATTACAAGCCCTAACAAGGCAGTAAATCTGAACCAAGTCACGCAACATAATGTGTCTATAAACCTTCCAACCAGGTGCAAAAAAGGCTTTAAATTTCAAAAGCTTCTCTTTTTAACTTATTTTTCTTAATTTTTAAAAGAAAATTAATGAAAACCCCCCTATCTCTAGTCTTATCTGAATAGCAAATTAATAGTTCTACCAAATTGGAGGAGAATTCACAGAAATTGAGATGAATACTTAAGATTTATCAGTAGATGTGGTGGTCCTTTCCTTTACAACTGCATTATAAAAATAAAATGTTTAAATATAAAAGAACTTTCATCAGAAACACAGTTGATTGGAGATTATGATTCATATTAAGATCATAACCTATAAAAATCATCAGCTGTGCAGAATGAGTTGTTCCAGTTGACAGATCTTATTAACAAAATCTTCCAGTAAATTACAGAAAAAGCTGATTTTAAAAAAATTGCTTTTGGCTTTCAGCATATGGAGCTTAAGGTGCTCCTGACACTAACACGTTTTATGTGGTTTTAGTCACTAGATGCTACCAAAAATTCATGTTGTTGTGGAAAAGTTGTACTAATAAATTTAGTAAGAATGAAGAGAATCTTTTTTTTTCAGAATTCAAATATAACATGTTTTGATCATAAAGTGTATTTTTATAGAGCTTTGGTTCCCTTGGTTTGTGGGCAGAAGATACTAAGAACTAAATCATGAAAGGATGACTAATTAAATCATAGTGTCTGTAAGTATTTCTGCAGCTTCACTGAACTATAGCAGTTATCACTTTACTCTTAAATCTCCAATACCAGAATCAGCAGATTCTGTGACAAAACAAGAGCTGACCTATTCTGAAAAACTATGTGAGGTCAATAATATGACTACAATGGTAAGACCAGCCAAGAAGCACAATACAGTGAAACATGAAAGATCTTATACACTTTTACCTACAGTGACAAGTGAAACATCTTGCAAAATTTAAAAAAAAGCCAAAACAAAACCCCCAAACCTTTACAGCTGACAGATCTTATGTTTTTTAAGCTATAATGAAAAACTAGACACTTAAAATAATTCAGCACCAAAAAAGTCTATTTTTATGATTCTGCAACTTTTTAAACTACCAGAAACATTTAATGACATGAAGACTTTTTCCCCCTCCTCCCCATTTCATTTTTGGCCTCAGTCAATATGTAAGGTCACTGCTTCGAGTTTTTCCTGCTTCTGGCACCCGGTTGCTACTCTGACAATGGCCAATGTATCAAGGTAAAGGAGCACTTCCTCATTGGGACTTTGTTATTATTTTCAATGAAAAACATGGACAGCAAAAATAAACTGCAGATTACTGGGCACGGGCTAAAATGAAAGACTCTAAGAGACAAGCATCAATGACATCTATTACTGATAAATGTCTTCTGCACACATAGCTTACATTTATTTTCACAGCCTCTAGATCATGCAATTTACTGTCTTCACCTGCTACAAACTCTACTGTTTCAAATACTGCCAGTACTAACTTGCACAGGCCCATTTCTAATCTAAAATCTCAATGGCTCATTATAATTGTGTGTTATAAAGTTTGCCTTTATTAACAGAAGAAAACCAGACAATCTTTGATGATCCAATATTCTGTTTAAGTAATTTAATGCTGGTATAGTAATCAATCTAGTGAATATCATACTGTTATCTACTTTTAAAATTTAAACTCTTTGCTCCAAATGCTTGCATACTTCTCACGATAAGGAATACATTGTGGAATGCAATTCAGGAAGTTAACTTTATGCCTTTGTCACAAAATCTTAAGTAGCACAATATTAACAGCAACCTAAATTAGCCCAAAAGATCTCTATGTAAAGCATGTTCAGAGTATTGTGAATTATGAGAACTAGATATTATTTCAGGATTATCCATCAATCTTATAAACTTCCAGTTTTGTTATTGGTAAAAGGTAACACGACACCAGGCACCACAGACACGACAATCTTCATGGGGTGTGCAGGTCCATCACTCTATGCAATACAGAAGACAAAAATATGTTGTGGAAGGCAGTCAAACAGTATAGGCTGCATAACATCCGACGCTCCTTTGAGAGGTAGCTGCCTAGCATAGACTAAAACAGTCTAGTGCAAAAAGATCAAGTCAGATCCGAACTCCACATCATTCTTGCCACTGACTTTGTGACCTTAACACACTATGCATCAGGTTTTAGTTAGTCAGCTACAAACAAAATCATTGAAGTTTAAAAGCAAAAAAAAAATTATTATTTTTCAGAATATTTAGCTTAGGTTTTTTAAACAGCATTAGAACTTTTTATGCAAATGTATTTGTGTTTTGGTATTTGCAGCAATTTAACACAAACCTTAAATGCTGTCAAATAAATCAAACTGCTAAAGCACAACAGTAAAGAAATTGGCCCAGAAAAAAATCTCACTTGACCCTGCATATTACAATTTTGTTTGTTCTCTACGACAGTTGATTACTCAAACATAGACAAGTATTGCAGTCTTTTCACAGTACTTGGAATTTGGTCTACATCGTAAACAAAAGTTGCAGTGAAGTCTTTTAAGAGACTTCCAAATGATGAAATCAGAGTAAGGAAAAAAACACAAATATGTTCTTATCTTTCAATTCGAACTTGAGGATAAACCTCTTCCATTGACAGTCTTACACACAACTGTTTGGCCCCTGGCAATGTGTCTAGACAATGTCTGTTATTTATTTCAGTTCTAAAAGATATACACTGAATACAATGGTCACCACAAAAAAAAAGCATCCTTAAAAGAAGGAGGTCTGCATTGCGTATTTCCTTTACGCAAGGATAGTGAGAAATTATTGGAAGGCTGCTGGTCACAGCAACATAGCTAAATTAGTCCTGATATCAACTATTCACCAGAGCACAACAGGCAGGTACATACACATGGGAAATGAGTACTTTAAAAGATACATCAAAAAAGTTGGTGTAAAGCAGGGAACATCTCATTTAGTCAAAACCTAAATAACCTCCATGGAAATAAGAAGAAAAATACCTACATGTCTTGTTTTCAGCAGCATCTCTGGCAACATATTCTGACATTCACTAATACTGTGCAATCATACTACAGTCACATAATCAAGTACAATTTGTAAATTTCTGAGCTGGAGATTTTTAATGATTTGTCATTATGATTACATATGTGCCCCTAGCTGACCAAAACTATCAAGAATGAAACAAAACTACACAGAATGAATGTACCCAGGTAGCCAAGATCAATGGCATCCTGACTTGTATCAAGAATAGTATGCCCAGCAGAAGCAGGGCAGTGAATGTGCCCCAGGACTCAGCACTGGTGAATGCTGTGTCCAGTTCTGGGCCTCTCACTACAAGGAAGACATTGAGGTGCCAGAGAGTGTCCCAAAAAGGGCAACAGAGCTGGGGACGAGTTTGGAGCACAAGTCTTATGATGAGTGGGTAAATTAGTCTGGAGAACTTGAGGCTCAAGGAGGACCCTCATCTCTCTCTACAAATACCTGAAAGGAGGTTGTAATGAGGTGGGGGTCGGCCTCTTCTCCCAGGTAACAAGTAATAGGAGAAGAGGAAATGGCCTCAAGTTGCACCAGAAGAGGTTTAGATTGGATATTAGGAAAAATTTTTTCACTGAAAGCATGATCAGGCATTGGAACTGACTGCCCAGAGAAGTGGTGGAGTCATACCTGTGGAAGTGCTCATTTGATGTGTAGATGGGGCACTTAGGGATATGGGGCTATTAGTGGACTTGGTAGTGCTGGGTTAGCAGTTGGATTTGATTATCTTGTAGGTCTTTTCTAACCTAAACAATTCTATGAAAATTTGAAAGAAGTATTTTAGATGCTGAGCCTATTAACTTTTTTTATTACTGTGGCGTACAAGGCATCTGTAAAGAGGCAGAAATGTGAACTAGAAACTGACTCTCAAAATGAGTATGTACAGTGAATACTTCCTTTTATAAAACAGTGGAGAAAATTAAAAATGCTTCAGCCAACACAAAAGAATTTAATTCAAAATGAACATGCTGATTAGAAGTCCAACTGCAAAAGAAGGCAAAGGAAATGTATACAAGGATTTTCCTGAGCCAAAGTCACATTCTTTTCAAATAAGAGAACTTTAATGAAAGATTTATCATAATGAACTTCGCAGTAGTTTGACCCATTAGCTTGATTTTGTGGCTGTTTCAACACAAAGCTTTCACTTATATCAAATGGATTTGCATAAGAAAACAATTTGAAAGTGGATACAAAGGTCCACATTCAATTAAAAAACTTTGCATTAAAGTATAACTTTCTAAAAGGAAAAATAATGAATGTGCTTTTTAAGTGTAAGCCAACATTTCTTTTAGAACAGGTCTTTAGCGTAGAAAATACACAGCGATGTTTTTTCTTTCAAATGTAAAGGATATGCCAAGAGAAGTTATGGAGAGAGATTTATCTGCTGCAGGCATTACAATGGGTATTATGTTTGCAACTCAATAAAAACGGAATAAATTTTACTAGAATAACAGAAGAAATTTTGCTACGATTTTAGAATTCCAAGGAAGGGACAGTGTACTCTGCACCGCTCTTTTAACCATCCTCACTCTTCTTAATATACACAGCTATTTTACTTAAAACGTAAACATACTTGAACTCAATTTTAAATTTAGTGCCATGAATACCTTTGAAATAACCTCGTGAATTCACCTCTTCAGTCCGTAACAATCCAACTTATGGTACACCTTCAAACTTCTATTCTTTAAAGGGAAAGTACCCTCACTGTAATCAGTGCAAAGTTGACAGAATACCATCTTATGATTCCAGAGCGTATTCTCAACAACCCCAAAGATTTTGTAACACTACATACCGATCCCACAGCTTACACCCTCAAACCTGGCTTATGATACAGAGCTTTACAGTCATGCTTGTACTGTGATTACCTACTGACATCAATAAAAACTTCAGAAGAGCATTAGAAATCACTGGGACACTAGAAGTGATTGATTATGCAATAATAATGGTCTTTTATATTTCACCAGATCTTAATACAAGTAGTATTAATTCAACATAAAAAAGAAGATGTCACAAAAACCATAACACAGGTCTGAACTTTGCAAATCATTACAGAGAAGATACTGCACTTTAAGGTTGGCTACAGACTAGAACATAACTCAAACACATTAAATTCTGCAGTAAAACATTTACTGTTAATACACTAACAGTCTTCAATTACTGATTGCTCTTCCACGTTTCAGGGTAATAGATTAACAATTATTTCCACTGCATCAATAGATGCTTTATCAATCATGTACCATAATCCAGCACGTAGCATCAAAACTAGTGTAACTGGCAGCCATGCTGGAAAATAAACTATTTTATTGCAGTACATGGAAGGGCTATTTACGCCAAAAGTCTCATAAAAAAAAAAAAATACATGGACAGCTTAAAAAAAAATCCCTCTTCATTTTTTAAGAGCTTTATGAATTTGGAGTAGTCAGAGCACAATTATTTCAACCACAACAGAGTAGTTCCGATTCTACCTGCTTTTACATTGTTTATGTTGTTGTCACATGAGATGACATTCATATATGTCAGAGTACAGGAAGCTAAGGGCGGCAAGGGTATAAGATCCATGCCTGCTACAGAGCACACTCTGTTATAACCCATGCTGGAGCCTAAATCAAACCATTTTTCTGTCATCAACAAATACTTCTGGAATAAAATGGTATTTCTTCTCCTGTGGCTATTCAGCCAAACTGAATACATATTACTTTCCTACTACAGGTAGTTAACCTGCCAGTTTGCATTGTAGAAGCCTGACTAAGAAAACTAAGGATTTCACCAGTACCTTGCCCACCAAGAAGGATCTGTTGCTGTAAAAATCCAGGCTATTACATACAAAAATACATTAATTTAAAAACCCTGAAACTAAGACATTAAGATTTCAGAAATGTCAAAATAAAGGCAGACTGGGAAACTTTGATTCTGCTACCTGCTCTGCGTGTCTCGTCACCTCACACTACATATGCATGCAAAATAAATACACGTTTTCCTTCAGACTAATGAATCACTCAGTACTCAGGATGAACAAAGCTCCAGGAAGAGACTCAAGGAGCACTAATGATTTATCTGCAGTATACAAACCTTGTTTAGTGAACATGATAGGGAATCACAGTAAGAAGGAGTTTGCTGTCATGCATTAAAGTGTCACTCTTCAGAAAAAACAGCAGATTCTGTTTCTGTCATGGGGTTCCTACATGATGACAGTTACATACGTCATACACCACCTTCCAACCTCCAAGTTACCCCAGAAACTGAACAGAAAGGTACAAGACAGCCCTGCAACTGAAGCTATAGAACATATTGCTTATGCACTTGTCCTGAAATTCTTGACTCATTTAAAATTGTTCCTGAAAAATATGGCACTTAGGAGTTCTGGCAGGAGCAGACAGCACAGTTCACATTATACATTCTCAGTCCTCTTTTTTCCAGAGAGTCTTTCAGAAGCAAATCACACTTATCCTGCAGTCCAGGTAAACTGTTGCTGCATCCTGCTTAACACCAACCTTCCTGAAAAGGCCTTAGTCAACCCTCTTACATATGTCCGGAGACATGCCCATCAACTGAGAATAAAAAGCCCAATGAAAGACAGTAGCTGGGAGAAGGGTTGCTACTATGAACACAGGAATAAACTGAAAATATCAGCATACTTTTGAGAAGTGGCTCATTACTCAAATAGAAAACAAACTACAGAAGGTAGAAAGATCATAGTATTCTGATCTCAAACTGCAACCAAAAGTTTCAGTCAAGATTATAGTTGTACCTGCCTTTATTTTCATGTTTTGTAGCTTGAGACATCTTATTTGGTGAAACACTGAAGACTCACACTTGTAATTGTGATCTAACAATAGCTGAAGACAGTTCTAACAATAAGATGAAGAGGAGGTAATGGAATCCACACTGACAATTTCATCTCAACACATCAGTTTTTAAATATTAAGTAGCTGTTCCTCTTTCCAAATATTTAAAAGTAAAAAGCTGATTAAAAAGGCAAACACACGGTTTAAAGGGAAGATGAGTGTTGGCAACATCAACTGACTCAAACCTTGTCTGCAGTGGAACTTTTGGCACTTCATTCTTACAATCATGATAGATGAAAAAAGCAGAGCTCTCACTGCGTTCCCTAATTACAGTAACATTGACCTTATGATGGGCTTTCACAGTAGCTGCGTCAAAGAGAGACTGTCCCCGTGCTCTGAAAACCACGCATTTCAAATTATTCCACAGTGGTGGTTTGTCACAAATTGCTTTTCTGGTTTTATTTCTCCTCTTAGCAAAGAAATAAATGCTTTTTTTCCCAACTCACAAAAATACTCTATAGTGCTACTTTCAAAAATATCTGGTCAAATTTGTGTTCATTGTGAACAACGAAGCGAAGTAATCACTGAAGCTTTCAGTTCCAGTAACCAGAATTTGCTTTCATTCCCTGTTACGAAATGGTGTATTTAGTTTGCTTTTCTGCTTCTACTATGAAGACTACTGGTACAATTGAGACTGTTCATTAAAAATCCCAACATTTACATGTCATGAAATTCCACAGACTCATATAAAAGATGTGTAAAAGATGCCACTGAAGTGGAACATAAAACAACAGCATATCCAGCATCACCTTTCCAAAACATAATCCAATCAGATTAAGAAACGGGGAATTTTCAAACTCTTGGAGAGCAAGAAGGCGGGAAAGTCCAAATACTTACTAAGAAGATTGTAATAATGCATACTCTCTCACAAATACTGTAAACTCTAGACAGTCATTTTACCTTGAGAAGGTATGTAGGAATATTGCTGAAATCAACAGGCAACTTCAAGAGGAAGCGAGCTGAGAATTCTCCAGTCTGTGGAAAAAAGGAAACACCACTAATGAGATCTGGTAACTAAAACTGAACAACAAACATTATGAGGATTAAATACTATCCAGAAAAATGTGTAAGAGGTCATACCAAAAAGAAGGGTTGAGATTTGGAACAAAATTGCTGAATAGAAGTACTGAAGAGAAAAAAAAATCACATTTCACAGGTGTCATATGAAAAAACACCTTAAAATCCACAAACTATCATTGCCAGTAAGCCAACAGCAAAAAGTAGTTAGAATAAAAAAATGTGCATGACAAAAATCAGACCGTATTTTGTTACATCCTAAATATAGATATATCTTGGCTGTACTCATTTCCGGACAAAGGTCTGGCAAGCCTAGCAAATAGTCTGAAAGCAAAGCTAAAAACCTGAAAAATTGATAAGAGCATATAGATAAAATAAAGGCATCTTTACAAACACTGCTGATATACGTAAGATAATTTGTGTTTAGAAAGGTGAGAACGTATCAAAAGTGCCCTCTGAATAAACTTAGAGGAAAAGAGCTGAAGTAGAAGGTTTTAAATAATTAGTTTTCAGAATTATGTAACACTAAACACCTAGACAACTGTTTACTGAAAATTTGCCAAGTGTCCCATAAACATGCTCTTTTTTACGTATAAAGGGTATGTGCAGGAAATGGAAAGGATTTCCTTTCTGTTTCATACACTTCCTTAAAACCAGACTTTGTCCACCTGGTTATGAAGCAACAAAGTTAACTGTTTTTTAAAAACAAATGCCTGCCTGATTTCCTCCATATTAGTTTTTTGTTATCTGTTTTTTTAGTTCAATAAAGCAGCCACACAGCAGCTATATTTGTTAGGTAGGTTGAATTAGCAGTAAAGAAAGTGTAAAACATTGATTTTATGCAATTAAGTACAAAGAACTGGAATAATTTGAGACAAGCCAGCCCATTTGTCAGTGCCAATTTGATTCTTGGTCTACCTACCAGGCATGAACTAGAATAACTCATTCTACCTTTAAGTCACTAAACAGGAAAAAACAAGACCTAGAATGTAACTGAAATCTTTCCAATGGTACCTCTCAAGTTTATCATTTGCCAAAAGGGTTTGTGTGATGTTGGGCTGTAATCCACCCAGCTAGCTAAGAACTGCCCTTAAAGCTTGTCACCGGTAGTCACATGAGATAGGCAAAGAAATTGCTCATAGAAACACTATCCAACAAAAAGTGAGTATATTAAAGTCCAACTGTGAAACCTTTCCTGATTACACCACTTGTGAGGAGAGAGATGCCAACTTTCTGAAGCTGTATTACTGATACATGCAGAAAAATCACCAACTTCTTGTGCACATATAATATGAAGACTGCTATGATGACAGTAAAGGTCCTCACTTTTTATCCAGAGTGAAATGGATGTTACAGATTGTGCTTCCCTTCTGGACTGAACTTCCCAAAAATGCCACACATTTGCCACAAAATCCAGAAAATTATTTCTGGTAAAATACCACATCTGATTAACCGGGATGGCCACTGAACAGATGAATGTCCTCTGATCAAAGCATCAGCTGCTCCAAGAATGCTGTATCTTTATGTCTTTCAATCAAAATTATTTTGCAACCTCTTACTTCCAAAGGTGCTCTGGCTGGACAGGGAGCAGCCCCTGTCCATGGTGCTCACCTCCCCAGCCCTCCCCAACTGGACACAAGCACCAGGTTGTGACAGATTAACTTCTGGCCACAGCCCTGAACAATTAGATATTTAATGGGCTCCTGCATCTGCTGGTACTCTGCCAACATGCAACTACTAAGCTAGATAATAGTTTGTCAATTTGTCATAGATCTGGGAGACTTCCACTTTAGGAAACTGGAGACAGTGGAACAAAGGTATAAGAGCATGTTGCTGTTCCATTTTGGGACACAGTGCTGAATTCAGGCCTTGTCTTCAAAGTTTTTTTAATTCGTGTACCTAAGATGATTGCTTTCATAACACTATGCAAGGCTCATAGTTGACTATTTCAGAAAAACACTGAACTACTATGGATTCCTGAGAGAAAGCAACAACATGAATTTCAATGACAACTAGGCAGAGGAGATAAAAGACTGTTTAACTCTTGCTTTTTAGAAAGCCACTCCTATTTTCCTGATCCTTGAGGCTAACAAAACAGCTGTAAAGGACAGGAAAGAGAACTACACAAGTTAGTTTCACAGTTTTGTTTTAGGACACTAGTAAACAAGCCTCTGTCATGTATACCAAATTCACAGAATCTTCAATACTCCCAAGAGTCTTATTGACAGAGAATGAAGACTTGGGAAAAAAGCACACGCTACGGAAAAATCTAAAATAGCTCTGCAATGATGAAAAGGATTTGACTCAAAATGTATTTAAGATTTATTTTATTGGAATATTTTTAATTAAGAGAGCATTTAAAATTAAAGAAAATTCTTTATTCAGTCACCAAAGGTGTAGAAAAGACTTGAAAGGCTTCAGTAGCTATGTCTTTCCTCTGAATAAGGAAGAAAACCCCTAGTTTTCTACAATCTTGAGCAGAACTTTTGCAACTAGCAAAAACTATGATAAAAACTCAGCTCAGTTCAGAAAGCCTTCTGCACTTCAATAAACCAGTCTCATGAAATTAAGAGATGTAGCAAGTTGTTTGTGATGCAAGCTGTGGAGAATAGCATCTGTGAATAAGTTAATTTCAATCAAGTATTCTGATCTATAAATACTGTAAAAAAGGTCTGAATTTCTTTGAAGAAAATTAAACTTGGGTTCAAATAAAAAAAGCCTAGATGACTCGTCTCAGAAAAGAAAAACAGATGATTAAAAGTAGTGTGAGTTCTAAAGTAAACATCCCTACATCACCTGTAATTTAAAGACGATTGAAGCGATATAAAGTTGAATTCTGGGCCTTAATAATAGGAATGATGAATTTTCATCAATTTTCAGACTGCACCTGTTTCAGAAGATACTGCTTCTGAAGGCCAGTTTATGTTAAGAGTGTGGTATTTCTGAAAGTGAGAGGGAAACAAGTTCATCATAAACACCATTAGATATTTCCTGACATATTTTACTCAAAACTTCCCATGAGAAATACATTACCAGCAGAAAAACCCCTGATTTTTGCAAAGCTTACTCTGTGGCAGAGACCAATTTAAAAAAAAAAAAAAAAATCAATTCACACACTAACCAAAATGTCTACATTGCCAGTGGCCACATCTTGGATATGATATATACAGAATGTTTCTATACACCAGGGAACATTTCCCATGTGGGAATATGGGATATAACTTCAGGAAACAGATAAGCCAGTTTCATGTTCTGACTGTCATATCAAAGCATGGCCCTACAAAGTCACTGTTCTAGCCCATCTTGCCTCCTCTTGCAGAAAATTAGTTGGGTTAGTTTTTCCTCTCCAGTTTAGTTTCCTGCAACAACTTATCTCATCTCAGACAAGTGCAAGAAAGATACTGGTAGTTGCAGCTACCATTAAATCAACTCGATCATAATGTGGAAACACACCCTAATACATCCTACTGGTAGGCTGGCACAGGCTTTTCAACAGTTTCAAAGTTTTCACCTGTAAACCAGATAACAAACACCAGGTTCAAAACCAATTATCACCTGGAAATCTGGTTCAACCAAGGTAGTGTAATACAGCAACAAACAAAACAGAGATATAGAAAATGAGCTGGAGTCAAACAGGAGTTTTCTCCGTTGGAAACAGAAAGCATGGAGATCCATAGTAAGAACTTAAGTTTTCTTAAGCAAGAGTGGCATTTGTTAAGAGCATTTTAGGTAAAATAAGAGCTTACCCAGTTGTTTTTTTTGCCAGCATAGATTTCCATGTTTTCTCCATACTGGGGCTCTTCAAGTAAAGTCTGATACTCAAACATGAGACGAGAGCTCTCCCTTAATCGGCTGCACTGAAATTGGTGATACTGCTGCACAAGCTCTTTCACAACAAGCAGGAGGCATTCAGGGTTCGAAGGGTTCCAGGAAGCTAAATTCTGTTGATTAGAAAAGAACAAAGACCAAAATTGTTTACTGCAATAAAAGACAAGGAATCCTCTTTCCATATTGATACCAGAGGCACATATGCACGTAGAACCTTCGTGGCAAAGCTAAACCACATATTAAAATGCAAAGGTTCTACCATGCTTTGGAAGAAAACCAGGTGAAACAGCAGAAGCTTAATGTCAAATAGAAGCCTACCATAAAACTGATAACAGGGCTACTACCAGGCTTATATAGGCCCAAATTACCATTCTATTCTTTTCTAAAATTATACTGTTGCATCTGTGAACTTGAAAAGTTTGAATTAAAACTCATATGCAACACATAAGGATTTGGTATGTACAACTTTGCACAGTAACTGATTCAAAAAGCAGTCAACCAAGTGAATATGGCAAATCAGCACCAACTACAGAAAGTGCTCTGCTCCATTATCCCAAGCAGCAGCTACATTCACAGTGGTAAAGCAAATGGGTTCTCTTCTCTTGCCTCGACCTTGTGATTTATTTCACCTTAACAGTCTCTTCACCAGAATTACCTTGACTCATCCCCTTAACACAAATGTCATCTGTACACAGAAGTCTCTTTTAATGTGCCTGGAAGAAATTTTTATTACAGGTTCACCGTACTGCACGAAATACAGCTAACAAAAATAAAAATGATAATACAATTAAGATAACTGTGTCAATAGCACAGCAGCAATGTTATCACTCCTATAATTGGCTTAGATCACTCTTCTGTGCACAGTGAGTTTCATTCAGGAAGTATTTGGTGTTACAAACCATACCTAATGTGACCAATGTTGCATGCCTACATCTAGTTGACAAAAATGGACCTATGTGAAAGGCAAATGAGGAATCATCCTGTAGTCCATGCTATTAGGACATGAGACAGCACTGAGAGAAAGTATTTAGGTGTTCATACACTTTGCACTTGGGTCTTCAAGAGGTTTTCTTGATACAACCTCAGAGCATGTTAAGACAGTCATGTGGCTTTTGATGAGCTTTGAGTATAAGCAAAATTAATCTGCATTTCATACAATCATGGAATGGTTTGGGTTGGTGGGGGCCTTAAAAATCATGTAGTTCAGGGGAGGGACACCCTCCACCAGATCAGGGTGCTCAAAGCACCTTCCAACCTGGCCTTGGACACTTCCAAGGATGGGGCACTCACAACTTCTCTGTGCAACCTGTTCCAGTGCCTCATCACCCTCACAGTAAATAATTTCTTCCTCATATCTAATTTTAACTTAACCTATTTCAATTTAAAGACATTACCCTTTCTCCCACCACTCCATGCTCCTGTAGAAAGTCCCTTTCCAGCTCTCTTGAAGGCCCATTTAAGTTGTAGAAGGCTGTGTATCATACAGACATTTGACAACAAACTAGTTGCAACAGAATTTTAAATTGCATGAATTGTACAGTTAACATTAAGAAACTTAGAACTGGCAAAGAAGTCTGCATTTTACAACTAAGTGAAGACATAATATAGTAGCTTCCTAAAATTTCTTATCCATATTTGTACTCAATGTAGATGTCATGTTACTTCTCTCCTGCAAGTTGCAGATATTTCATAAACAAATACATATTTTGTGTAACACCAGAAGTAATAAATACAAGTGGACAGGTTGCACAGAGTTGTTGAGTTTTTGTCCTTAGAGATACTCAGAACCTGACTGGACAAGGACCTGGACAGCCTGATCTATCTGATCCTGCCCAGGCAGGATCTCTATATAAAGCCACCTTCCAACCTCAGCTATTTTTAGTTTTATGAAGACATTTACAAAAAGCTCAGACTGAAATAGGATCTTAGCATGGTGAGACTTCACAGCTCTGGCCTGAAAAGAAACGAATAAGTTTGTGCACAGATTTTATCTTCTGATACTCTGGAAGGGTAGATAGCTTAATTGGTTCCTCACAGGCACCATGCTTCAGCTCTACAATGAAATTTACTTGTAGCCTAATCTCTGACTATGGTGGCTATTTCTGTTAAAAAGAGTTATAATATTTATTTCTTCTGATGATTGTAGATATGTCTTTATAGAATCCTTTCATACAGACTTCAGTATATGTATATGATGGCCTAATATCTCAAGCACTTCTCTTTCTACAACTTTATATTTTTTCCCACTGAAGTAACATATATTAAGATGTTACCAAAATGAGTTTCTCATTTTCAGCATCATCATTTAGAACATACCAGTCTTACCTGTCAGTGAAAGCAACATGACGTATGTATTGCAGTATTTTACGTGCATTAACAACTACAGGATTGAACCGTACTCCTCCTGCTCACTGTGATTGTGGTAGAAAGGGATGCT
Organism: Origma solitaria; assembly: GCA_013397895.1. NCBI lineage: Eukaryota > Metazoa > Chordata > Aves > Passeriformes > Acanthizidae > Origma > Origma solitaria. The sequence continues at coordinate 715,944 of VZRL01004713.1, forward strand.
CAGCATGGCTAAAATGCTATTCTTGAACCTCTGCCTTTAGAAGCTACCACAATTTCACAGAGTTCACATTTGACCATGGCTTAATATAAAAGTGCCCTGTTTTCTCCCCCTTCTAGACAGTGGGAACACTTATAAAATGGGAATATTACCATTGCATTATCTTAAAAGGTAAACTACCTTCCAGAGTGATTGGTGAATCGGTGATATACTAATGCCTTTCATGTAAGTGCCCCAGGTACTATGGAGTGACGGAAAGCCTTGTTCAACCTTGTCTGACACCTACAGCTGGTAAAAATTTGTTTGCAACTTGAGTCCATTTAATCTTATCCAATTCTACAAAATACTAGAGAAAATCTGTCAGGTAGGCAGCATCTTCTAGGAAACACATTTTCTATCATGCAGTCTGAAACCAGACTGCATATAACCTTAAATTTCCTGTTCCCAAGCTGCTGCTCAAATAAAACATTTCCAGAAAGCCAGAGGATGTAATATGCCAGTATGTATTGATATCAGCCAGACAAGTGGGAATAACCTTTCCTCCTAATGACATCGGTATAACACAATAGAAATGTTCTGTCAAAGGAAATGACCAACAGTATTTTAATAACTGACCTAAATGCAACCGAACCTTTTGTTTTTTAAATAACGTTACACTACAGAACAAAAAAAGAGCAAGAGGAAATCCATTGTCATTTACGCACCACAGAGCTAAAGTAGTGCTCGTTTCAAAGAATTCAAGAACATTGCATCAAAACAGTGTTTATTCTGTATTGCCTTAAAGCTACAGGAATTAAAATTAATGATTTGACTGTAGGATCCTTACTAAACACCTTTCATCCAGTAACTAAAGTTTCAAAGTATAAACTGGTTATAAAAACAAGCCAGTTGAAAAACAATTCAACCACCCACCAAGGACATACATGAATTATAACTGATTCTCACTGATGAAAGAATAAATATACAAGAGCTACACAAATTTTCTGATAGACAAGTTCTGATTTATATAAACCATTTTTAGCTTTAGAATTATATTATTGTCGTCCTTGTTATTTGGCATTTGGCCATGACATTTCCATCCATTTTGTTAGCTTTGCAGAAGGGCTGTTCTTTGCAGAAGATATAAACACATAAATTTTAACACAAACACTACTGAATACAATGCCATGTTTACATATGAAATTTCTTTTTACATATCTTAGTGTAACTTCATTGCCCTAAGCTCTAGGTTCATTCATCTGAAAATACTTTTAAACAACTTTCCTGTAATCCAATTTCAACAGGATGTCAAAATAGGTGCTATATTGTTCTCAGTTTCAAACAGCACCTTTTTTAATCTTCCTTCTAACTTGGAAATCAAAGATAAAGTAAGCAACTACCTGTAAAATACACTGTTGAAATCTAAGGCAGAATTTGATTTGTCAAGTTTATCCTTTTTAGAGTGTCTACATTGCAACAATTTCAGCACTGTAGAGATTCTTCTGAGAACACAAAATTCGTCACTTTAGTTGACGAGAGTACTGTCTCTGCAACAGTAAGCTGACCTTCTTCTTTAAAGGATCTTCAAAATAAGATTTTATTTAGCAATGCAGTATTGTATTCACTATTAGACTTTGGAAATCAGCAAAATCTTAAACTTGGAGCAAAAAAAGTAGTAACCTGTGTGCTTCATTTTCTGATTGTTTGCTCAAAGGCTGTATTCCTCCCCTAGCCAATCCAGCTTTTTAAGAGACTATATTTAAGAAGATTTAAAATATTAGAAGAACAGACTTGAGCTTCTGGTGTTTGTGTTTCAAGATTTGCTACAAAACTCAGATCTTGTTTAAGTATTAAGACATGATGCAACTTCAAGATTATGACGTTTAGCTGTTACACCTTAAAAAAAACCCTGGAAAAAAGAACACAGACAGATCACTGAAGCCAAAAGGTATGAAAAACCCAAACACAGAAATAACAAGCAATTATGTATATAGAAAAAGACTTGTTGCTTTCTGTGGCTTATATCAAAATCTTCTGCATTGCTCACAAATCTATAAATTATCATTTTACCAAAATCATATGCATGCTGAAAAGAGAGCTTTTTATCTGAATTTGCTAGAAAATTGTGAATAAAATTAATTTTGGGGAGAGAAAAAATAAGCATAGTGACTGGGGTATTGACAGACGAAGTTACGTATTTCACTCAATAAATCCTGTCTAATTTGAAATGAGATTTCTGCAGACTTTCCAGAGAGTTAATAAAATTTAACAGAACAATCATGAATGCATTTAATATAAAGAAATCCAGACTTGGATACAATCCCTTGCCTTGTTTGCCAATAGATATCTTTAAATGAACTCTGCAGTGCAAACTCGCTAAGTTACTCAATAGTTAGCCAGTCAGACTGAAAGTGGCCCACTGCACAACAATATACAAGCATAAATCAAACCAAACTGCATCTGCAACTAATTCTGCATTCATGCTCATCTCACATGAAGGCCTACATGCACAACTCAGATTGGTTAGAACCCTCTATAATGTTATCATTTTTTCAGTGCATCATTGAAGATCTTAACTGTCATTTCTGAGCACACAGATGGTGGCCTAATTAAACAATTCTCTTCTGTCTAAACTGCATGTCTCTCCATGATCTCCTCTAACACTAAAAGCAACTTCATGCTTCAGATATTAATTTCAACCTTTTCAAGTTCAGCATTTTTTATGACTTTGCCATACCACAACTTGTGTAAGATTCATTTTCTAAAAAGATCAATTGTTGCCTTAAGAAGTATATTTTAGGATCAGGTTTAGTAGTATCCAAAGATGACTGCACAGTCTTGTGGACACAAAAGCCTGGTAATGTCATCTGTGATGACCGGGTAATCAGCATTTTTCTAACTAAGGAATGAATGAAAAATGATCTACAGGAATAAATTCAAAATGACCTGCAGAAAAAGCGACAGAAGAGAACTTCCATATGATAGAGGCCAGACTCCAGAAGCATCACTTGCCCACACAGTTGTAGCTACTGTCATACAGAAGATGGCCAATAACTATTTACTTATCCATAAGTAAGCAATTCAACATAAGAAGTTAAATAGTCTTTTGCGGCAGAAGGTTTCCTGGCTGACTTTTTTCATTATATGACAAAGTTTCAGGACAAGGTCTTTAAGAAAACAGTTATCTAGACCTTAAAGTGATTAACCAATAGCATGTACATTCACTAACTTTGCCCTCTAGCTCACGTTGTGTGGCAATAGGAATGGAAAAATAGTATTTAATTATTATACAGAGATAAATGGACCATAGGCATCCATCAGACTGTGTCTGCATTGGAGAAATCCAAGTGATTCAGGAGATCTGTTCTGACGATCTGCCAGATATTAAGTTAAACAATCTCACCAAGGAGAATTGATTTTCATTAAGAAGTATAATCCCAGAGATTTTGTCGGCTGCAAATTCAATTTGTGAATTCCCTGGTTCCTGATCCTGTCTGCTGACAGAAATTGGCTGCATAGTAAGTGAACAGTTTGATAGGGAAAGGCTTTTCAACAATCAGACATGACCAGAGAGTTGAGAAAATGAACTCACTTGAATTCTGTATAAAAGGCAGAGTAGAGCTGTTATAAGGCCACCCACAGAGTGCAATTTAAGCCATTTCAACAGTAACTCATTTAAATGAGTAGCAATGACACCAACTGGATTCCAAAGACAGTATCAGTTCCAGTGAGATCTTAGAGGTGAGGCAACTGAAAACCCCCCAACAAAGTCACTTCTCAGCCCTATTAGCAAAGACATGCAGAGTTTAGCTTTCCAAAGTTGCCACACTATTCAACTTTTGGCAAAGAAACCACATTTAAATTTTGTTCTGGAACACTTTGTGCTTTGTAGTCTCTCCTTTATCCTTCCAAAAGAGCTGATCAAGAACCTATGCAAACCACTCAGGGTCTGTGATTACCTATTCCCCATTTTTTTCACAATACAATGGGCCTCATGTTCCATAAAGCTGCTAATTCATAGACTCTTTCACAGGTTATTGCTTATTTCATAACTCCAGGCAATGTCTGCAGCAAATATAATACTACATTATCAGAAAGGAAATACGGTAACAATTTCTAATTGATTTGAAGTTGTTTTTCTTTGAAATGTGTTTAAATACCCAGGTTGCCAGAATATCTTCCAGGAATGTGATTTTAAAGAAGACAGATTGTAACTGTTTTTCCTGGCTATACTACAGGAAATAACAGCAAGATCTTATTTTAAGTTAGTGTACTTTTATACTTCTAAGCAAGAAATTAACTTTCATGAGAAAATGTCAGTAAACAAAACCTCCCAAGCCCACTGTTACAGTGGTAATGAATTTCTATAGCATCTTTCATCCAGAATTATCATAAAGAATAATGTTAAGTATAGATTTGCATTTTGTTTATATCTCTGCACACCACATGCACACAACTTGCATCCTACAGTGGCTTAAAATCAGTACCAATATAAGTTTTTATGTGAAATGAGAAAGATCACAGTGTGATATTAGCACTTATCCTCCACATAAATACAGAGGAGATACTGGTCCAGTGGTTAGCAGCATTAGCCTAGAAACCAGCATATCTGGTTTCAATCCCTGCTTTGCTGTACTCTTCATAGGCCACTACAGGGAAATTGCTCACAGAAAAAGGCACAGGATAATTATCTACCATATGCTCACATCTTTCTATCAACAGATATTTTTCACAGTATTTGCAGGGCTGGAGTGTTATAACAACTTCAAAGGCTTCAGTTTCTTAGCAGCCAGCACTTAAACATCCTACAGGCTGCAGCTTCAAATCAATCACTGTAAACCTACATGCCATCTACTTGTCATCTTATTTTCGCAGGTTCTTCATATCCCTCTCCCCCAAAGCACCACTGGAACAACTTTCTGGAGTGATCTTCTTGAAATGATCATTTCTGGGCCCAAGCAAACATCAAAACTTAACATTTCATAAAAACAGTTCAACTCTGGAGCACTTTTGCCACTGGAAATACAACCCAAGAATTTACAGACCTTGTGTGCTCTACTACTTGTGTATACCAGATTAAAACATTTGCATAAAGCAAAGCTTGGGACTGTCTGCATTTATTCTAATTTTTATTTTTGGCAAGAGGCTGTGAAAACTGGATACAGAAATTAGAGTAGCTTATAAACACTTTGTTGAAATCCCAAATACCTGAAGGCCTTGAATCAGGGAGAAAATACAGAGCAGGAAAACAACATAATAAGAAATCAATTCTGCTTTCAGAAAAGCATCTTATATCTTGCATAAAATTATTTTCCCTTTTTTCTTCCACTGGCTACAGAGTGGGACTCTTGGTAAATGATTCAATGCCCAAAGCAACTCTGTAACAGCTCCCAGCAAATCTGGCACATGGAGAACACACTTCTGCATTCACCTGGAATAAATGCAATACTGCCCCTCAAGTACCGCTCACCCAAAAAAAGGAGTAAACTTAACTTCCAGGGGTTACTATAAATTTTTTCTATTCCCTGCTGTAGGAGCAGTTAAGAGACAGCTGATCTTGGTAAGAGTGCTCAGGAGATGCAAAATCCATGAAATTGAGCCCAGGAGAACAATTTGAAGTTGTGCACTCTTCCTGAAAAAGTGTTCCTGTTTCTCCCACAAAGCTCTCTTAGAAGATAATCAGACCCTTAAAAGCTATGACTGCTTACTATCTAATTAATTTTCTAAAGACTTGGCATGCATAAGCATTTCTTGTCCAACTTTGCTAAGGGATTACAGCAAGTTTTGTTTCTTTCCAGATCTCTTAGCACTCCTCTCTCAGAAAGCACATGACAGATACCTTTACCTGATCCAAGAGGGAATTTCTTAATTCCCTCAGCACATATTAAGTTCTGGGTTAGTGAATCCAATGCACTAATCATTAGTTAATTCACGTGAGTACACTGCACCTTTTCCCCCTGGGAGTTGGTTACCAGAGACGTACATATTTAACTAGATATGGCAAGTAAAAGGAACAAAGCACAAAGACAAGATTAATTCCCCCACAAGACACAGACACAGGCATCTTTTACCTAAAGACTCACTCACCATGCCTTGATGGCTGTGTGAACAGGCCTCAACTCCTCAGATCCTCAGTGGACCAGAGAATAGACCACTGTTAACGCTTTACCTCGAGTCCCTTTCAAATAGCAAGCATTTCACTCTTATCAGCTTTTGTGGTTTTTCCTTTCCTGTCAACACAAGTAATTCTAGCTACAGCAAAAAGGCAGAACCTTCACAGCTAATGTTTTGGACAGCATCCACTAACATCCCTTGAGAATTTATCGTTGGGTGGCACATGCAGAACTCTTTTCTTGTAACCATTTTTCCCCTTCCAAAACCCCACAAATTAAAACCAATGTATAACACAGTGGATCTCATGGTCATGAGCAGCGTTGCCACCTTTATTTTCACATCTGTACTATAAGAGAGGTTTATAAGAGCTTGAAAATACAGCCCCTAAAGAAAACATTTACAAAATAACACTGTGTAAATAATAAGATATTGGAAATCAAAATTATTTCTCTACCATACCAGACAAATTCTAACAAATTAGTTATCTCTTCTCAAAAAAAGCAGTATGAGAACACATACTTGCTCCTTTATGAAAGTAAAAGCTGCATCTCTGGGAGGATGGGTATATGGCAGAGTTCATGGAAAACTGTAGGAACACTTATACTGCAAACAAAAGACTCAAGATGCTGACTAAATTTGAATTACATTTCTGTCGTTATCTCTAAAAATGAGCAGATATGCCTGGGGAACTGAAATAGAAGATAGAAAGAAAACATGGATGTAAAAGAATGTAAAGAATGAGTAAAACAAATACAGGCTGAAACTTAAACCCGTAAAAAGGAAAGAAAACGTATCTTCAGCCCTCCTCCATTTGGGGAAATGACTAGATCTTTTGAAAGTCACCCTGAGTGCAAAGACATTTATTTCTTTGCCCCAACAATATCTTCTTCAGGAAAGAACCTTCAGGGTACCAAACTTAAACTAATTTCATTGGAGAAAAGTACAGTTAAAATTATAACAGAATTCACAGTCCAGAATTAAATCAAATACAAAACTACATTATTAGATAGAATGACCATTTCTAACTGACCTTCTCTAATCAGATAATTTAAAAGTTTTTTCTGCTTGCATACTCATAAGCAATGACCAACTTCCTTGACAGAAAAATGAATTATAATAGCACATCAACGTGAATTCAGTGGGTGTACTACACAGAATTTAAATGTATTCTCAATTCAGAAAGACTGTCCTAGAGTCAGTCTTTTCTCTCAAACTACACTTCNGCCCCTTGTAAATGTGTTTCTAGAAAGCTAACAAGCTGTTGCCCTCAAGCCACAGCATTTCTTACTGTTTCTAGAGTTCTTGTACGGAAGTGGAGTGTATTGGGACAGTAATGTCACACACAAGGGCCAGAATCCTTCGTCTTTCTGCTAGTTTCTCAAATAATACTGTTTTCACCATTTTTAACAAAACATTACTCAAGTAAAGTAAGTAAAGTAAGATTATATATTCATAAAGTGAAGCAAAAAATAGTCAGAAGTACATTACCAATTTGCTGGTTTACATTACAGAATTAAAATTCCAACACATTATCATTGCAATCCCAGACTTCCAAATAAAAATGTTCTGCTTTCGTATGTCTGGTTCGGGATATCCAACTTTTTATTTTTGGTATGAACTGTGACTTGAAAGTGAATGATATGCTGGAATTCAGTATACCACCCATACCACTAGCAAGGACTGTATTTCCTGCAAAGGAAAGACATGCAAGCCTAAACATCTTTTTCAGCATTTTACATTAAGATTTAAGCATCCTGTTACTCTGGTCCAGCCTTGTAGACCATCTAAATCTACGACCATGAAAAATACGGTCAAACTCATATGACAAATGACAATTATTTTTATTTTTTCCTAATACAATGCTATGAATGGAAAAGCTAAAATGTTTTCTCCCCCTATTTTAGTAATGCACAATGACTAAGTCCTTCATCACATGCACTTTTGTTAGTATGGCAGAAAAACAAAGATCAGAAAAACTAAGTTTCTCCCCCTTTGCCATCCTTCAGTCAAATGTCTGCACACATTTTCAATGTTCTCACAAAACTAGTCTTTCCTGGACTGAAACACTGTATTTCAAAAGCTAATATTCTCGATTTTTCATATTCTAGGGAGAAATTGCATTATCAAAGAAGCTTGTGCCAAAGAAAGAAAGGAAATATTTCCCCCTGGAGCCCTTTACAGAACTAATGGAATTAATTTTGCCTTCTACATAAGCAAGATTTAAGCAACAAAGGCAAAAAGATCTGGCTTAACAGATAATTTCTTCCTTCAAAATTAAAGATGTGGTAACAAACTGTAGATTTTTAAAAAAAATTTGTGGATTCACTAGGTGAAAATCCAGCCAAAATGCTGCAATTAAGTAATGCAGAACTTGTAAACCCAGCATATTCCCTTCTGCTTACTCTTTGACACAGAAAGCCACGTTTTATAAACTGTGCTAGGAAATGCTTAAGTGTTGCAAAAAGAAAGTGAGGTAAATACATGCAATGATTTTACATGAATAGAAAATGACAAAGTAATACAAGGCAGCTAACCCTCTCTCAGCTCTATAAATATTAACAGTTCTGGACAAAAAAGGACAAAAACAAAAGGCTGCAAGAGAAATTAAGAAGACTAAAACAAGGAGAAAAAGGAGTAATTTCCCAGTGTAGAAGGTCTTGAATGACTCAAAGATGGAATGATGACAGGAAGATCTTTTTTTCTGTCATTCTCTTGAATTCTTTCTGCTGAACTGTATAAGCCATCATCTTTATCACATGTCCACACAGACAATCCTAACACTTGCTCTCAGCACCGTGCGACTTCTCAGAAGGACCTCCTGAATGTTGGCCCCACACAGGCTGCAGTCAAGCTGGCCAGGCTATGCCAGGAGAGGATTCCCAGCCAGAATCCTCTTTGGGGGATTTCTCATTCTAAACCCAGTACTTATTCAACTTGGCAGGGGGGTTGAACTAGATCATCTCCAGAGGGCCCTTCCAATGCTAGCTTTTCCATGATTTTGTGATTCCCTGAGGAACTGTGTGGAGCTCAGACACCAAAACCAGACCAAAATACATTCAAAATTACTTTTTTTTTCAGATCTGGCTTTAAAAGGAATGTTGCACTGGCATATGTCTACTGTTTGAAAACATGGACAACAATGTATACTACAAGTGCCAACAATACCAGTCAAAAGGTCCTTGCGAAAGTTCCTGAATTAAATTGCTTCTCTGATGGTATAAAATGTGATTTTTTTTCCCAACTGCCTATCAATATCAGACAAATCTCAGCAAGGCTGCAGTGACTATATGCATACACGGATATCTACATATATACATGTGCACACATACCTACATGTCTCATATACACAAATAGGTAGAATCAATAGAGAGGGACAGGAATAAAATAAATAATCAAAACACGTCTTTTCATATAAAGTCAAGACATGACTGAAAAGTGAACACAATAACTGGGAACATAAAGTAGTTCAAAATAAGGAAAAAACCTTCTAATAAATTGAAGGATCCAATTCTGCGTTCTGTTTCACTTAAAGTCCTCCCGTTCAACTGAAGCCAAAGTAATTTAAGGCTTTCAGTACAACAGCAGCAGGTTAAGGGTCCAAGAATGAAATCTGCTGCTGCCATTTGAAATAGAGCACACAGAAGAGATAGCAACGCTTAAATAGGCTGAACTTACCCATACATTTTGCAGACAAGGAGAACCCACTGCTGTGTCCTTATATTTTAAAAACACATTTTAAAAACCATTGAGCTCACTGCCCTTATGGGGGGCTCTCATACTAGAAGACAGAACATCTGAATATCTGCTAACAATACAACTGACAGACTTTTTAGAACAAAATAGTTCAAACAGCATTAGTTAATATAAGGGGTGCTTGGGCTTTTTTGTCATTACTGTGCCAGGGGAACAATTGACAATGTTCAACATCTGTCTCATGCACCTGAGTAAATAAAGAACAATTAATGGAAGAGGGGGATATTTAAAGGATCTCTTCACTACCCATTAAAAGCTAACTCAGCAACCAACAGAAATAATGATTAAGACTTTGAACACAGACACAGAAAAAAATACAACCTTCATGACAGTCACCATATAGCCAAATGAGTCTAATAATCACAAACACAAGAACTTAAAAACAAACATTGGTCTACACAAGACATAGAGCATGACAGCCAATACAGCTGAGTAGCACAATGAGCTCAATTAACTCCACAATGACTGGAATCTGTACTTAGTATTAACAATTACACAAGGGAAAACAATCCTCCCAACGCTAGGTACTGGCATGAGAACTGCAGTGGCACATTCTCTGAAAATCTGTGATGACAGTATTTTCCTCCCATGCAAATGCAGCACTATGTATTCCCACAAGGAATATGCTATATACTAGCCCACAATGACATACTCAACACTTAGTAGGCTTCAGGAAATGCTTATGTACATTCATTCCCACTCGTCTCCATTCCCACTAACGAAGCCTTATTGATGGCAATGGGTGGACAGAATAATTCTGGGGAGAGTAGCTAGAGACCTGAAGTAGAACACTAAGATATATCCAAATCCTTGAACTGACAGTTACCTTGCATATACTTCTATTGTATCTTCTTTGACAAACAGAAGATACTTCAAAACCATTGGAAAAATGGGGTTAACATTTTGAATAAGCACTTCAGTTATTAACTGGCTCACATTAACAATCAACTAGGCTAACATAACAAACAATTCTCGTTACTCAAACTGGCGTCATTGTAATGAGCTCCAAATTAATCTCATCCGTACACAATCACAAATCTTGTTGTGTGCCAACTGAATTTTTAATCAGAATGGAGTGAATCATAGGTTGTTTTTAAAATACATTTCTAATACTTGTCATCCAAAATGAATAAACACTAGAGCAGGGAAGAACTTTTCTATTTACATTCTGAGAAACTGATTTTATTTATGCATACTATACATACAAGTATTAAACGCTTTTGATAGGAAAACATTCTTAATGACAATAAAAAATAAAAACATTTCTTTTTAATAATGCTTTGAGCACGAACAGCATCACCAACTTAAAAGAATTTAGCCCTCTGACTGTAATTAAAACTGTATGACAAACCAAAAGGACCACTTGCTCCACTGTTGTACTGCTCTACAGTGCCTACATCATCCTACAAGATCAGCATGCACACAACCAGACCCTGCAACCAGCAGAGCAACTACTACTGGTAAGACATGTAACAAAGCACATATTTTACAGTGCTGAATTTGAGACTCAAGCCGAGTTTCAAACCCAAGTGACTTTAATGTTTGTGCAAGACACAAAAGCAAAGCTGAGTTTCAATGATAATTTTCAACCTGATTTTTCAATTACAGAATCAATTCAAGAAAGCATTAGCTCTGCTTATAAAATAAGAGCGCTCAAAATACCACCCTACTGCTGAAATACTGGCCTAATCATTTAGGAATTCGGGGGCGGGGGGGAAGCACAAACTATTAATCTACAGCATTTACTTTTTAAAATGCAGTACTTCTGGAATATTGCTTTAGCTGTCTGGCTAACAGCTGCTTAACTGAACACCTGTTACTATGCTCTGATGAAAACCTAACTCGAAGGTCTGCCCATGGCCATGGAAACTGAAGAGCGACTGAAGCAATCTGCAACACAGCCATTCAAATGTCTTCAGGGAAGCCTACTGACAGCCTCCATTAGAGCCACACGAGCTTGAGGAATCTGGAGCACCTGGTTCTCCTTTCAAGCTAAGCATAATCCCTGACTCAAGCCATCTTACAACATGTGATGGCTTCTTGGAAAACAAGACACTCAGACAGATGAGAGCAGTGCATTCAGGCTCAATGACAGAATTCCCACAGATCCGATAGCATGTATTACTTAGAGACTATGCTCCTCATTGAATAACATCTACATGCTTTTGTGCATGGCAGATTCTGTTTTGATTGCCAGGAACTGTTGCATCAGAAGTATTTGAAGATTGCTCAAGATTAAGAGCATTAAATTACGGTCAATGTGCTAATCTGTATTTTACTTCTAGTCAGTAGACAGCTATGTTAACACATTTAAGAATTCTGCTAATATCTTAGAACTCAATTAAAATTATCTTCATTAAACAGCTCTCACATTTGTGGAAAAAAGAGAACTATTCAAAGACTTAGCATAATAAGCAAGTTATTGTTAATGCAACATTCTGAAGAGCAGCTCTACAAACCATATGAAACACTAAACAGTGAATACAAAAGCAAAAGTACACTATGTAGACCACAGCTGCAAGGTGGGAATAACATGCTCCAATACCATCAGGACAAACTGCAGGAGAATGACCAAGGACCTTATCAAAAAAGGTTACATTTACATAGTGAATGCTTCAGCAAGGCATAATAGCCAAAGGAAAACCGTTGGCTTGCAGATTTTTTCTTTGGTTTGTTCTAATTAATTTAAAATAGGCTTATTAATATCTTATTATGTATCAAGAAGCAAATGGTTCGTCCTAGTCGCTTTCCAGCAAAGAAGACAGGAAGTTTGTTCTGTGCTTAGGCAGAAGAAAAGCAACACTCCTAAAAGAAGCATCATTAATGAGCAATGTAAGAAAGAAAGAAAGAAAAATAAGGATGTTTTTATCCTTGCAGGTTTTCCTGTGGATCGCTACTGCTACTGACTTCTTTTCACATCAGAAATATGGCACCACACCACTCTCAGCAAACTTCTCCATCTGAACAGCATTTCTGCAAGATGTCCCAAATCATCTTTATTTTATATCTCATTTGCAATTTGTTATTAATTTCTGTCTTCCAGTACATTAAAAGGTGCTTTCCTTCTTTTAATATCAACTACAGAAAGTAGCTGCTAATGTGAACACTTCTCAGGAGGTTGTAAGATTGTGAAACAAATGAGAAAAAGAGGAAAATTGAACTGGTAAACAAAGGAGTGTGAAAACAATTCTAGAATTGCCATAGAAAGTTAAACTAGCCCAATGAAATAGCTGCTCATCAGCACCATGCCTCCTTCCCAAAGGAGTTTGCGAGCTTAACAGCAAAGTGATTAGGAGAAGAAGAGAAATATGACATTCACCTTTTCAAAATTGTATTCGATATGCTAAAAAAATTATTAAAACCAATTCTTCTGAATTACTATGCAGTGAAAGGTAAAACCAAAAACCAACACTTGTCATGTCACACATCAAGGACATGTTCAACCTCCAGCATGACACCCGTACCACAGCACAACAGCCACTGACTTCCTTTGGGGAGCTCTGGAGATGTGTTCATAAAGCCCAACAGGAGCTGCAGGTGAGGGCTCTGCCAAGAGCCTCTTTAGTAACTACTAGTAGGTTTTGAGAGGGAGAAGCATAGAAGCATAAGCACTGTTAGCTTCTTCAAACAAGGCTTTACTGCTTGAGGCTAATTGCGACTACTGAGCAAAATTCTTGGTTTCAGGTTGTCGTGCTCCTTCTTCTATAGTAATAAGGTTGTATAGAAGTATTGTCTCATTAATTTTTGTCCCTCCCACCTTTTTAGAAGGGCATTTCTTTGTCTAGATAACACTAACACATATGAGCAGATAATTTTCTTTGATGAAGTGGTTCCCATAACATACTACCTAGTTCTATCTTTCCTCAACAGAAAACAAAGATCAACATTGCTACAAATTACACTACTTTATTGTAGAAATAAATGCTTTTTAAAGACACAATTTATCAACTGTTTTTTCTGAGACAGATCATTTAAGATGGTCAGATATTAAAAAACATATTTTTACAGATATTCTAAATAGTTATTATAAAGGTAACATTGCCTTGATTAAAACGTTTTAAACTTCCCCCTTCACTTATGGATTCAAATTTAAATAATTTAAATGTAAATTAGAAAGCAATCTGTTTACACACAAAATACCAGTGAGATAAAAGGTGTTTTTAATTTTTATTTTGCACTGTTATAAAATTCCTGTTCCTGAAGGTATTCTAAAAAAGCCAAGTCTCTCTGCAAGGTGTACGGTTCTCAAACAGTAAAACAGTACTTACATGCAAGGCAGAAGGATCTGGCAAAAATTCAGCATCCTCTCCAAAGATAAAATCTGGTGGCAGGTCAGGATAGTGAGCATTAAAAATTATATCCCCTGAAAAGAAATAAATGAAAACATTGTTTGCACTTTTATATATGTGCTTATAAATAAAAAATAAAATAATCACATATGACACACATTTTTAGCACAGAATTTGACAGCTACATTATATATATTTCATGTATATACCCATATAATTTTTACAAAAATTCACATGCAAGATAAGCATCAGATGTTTTGGGGGATGAAGTCAAATTCCTAAGGCACAGTTTCTTCCTCCTCTTCAAGCAATGAAACATGAAATACTTTATTGCTTTCTATCTCAAATGGCAATTCAAACACTATTGAGGGCTGCCTCAAAACACCAAGTTAGAAAAGTGATCCTGTTTCAATTAAAAGTATCATATTTAGATGGCTGCGCTTTGTCTATTAAAAGTCAACTGCAAACTACTAAGGTCATGACTCTTAAAATACCAGGGCTTTTAAAAATTAGTAGCATTTATTCCCTCTCTTCTCACCACCGCCAACTCTTAGAAGGAAGAATACACAGTTCAATAGGAACCATTCCAACTATCCAAATTCTGGCCAAGAGAAATGCAGTATTGCACATTTAAATGGAGAGACTAAAATTAACTGAAAATATAAAACTTCATCACAGCTTGGGACTGAGCTCTCATCTTGCCAGTGCCACAAGATACGCAATTAAAAGAAATTTGGGTTGTAGTATTTCATTAGTACACATACTTTAGAGTTCAAATAGATCAAGAGGTGGTCATATGCATGTGAGCTTTAAAACAAACCCACCCACTGTTCAAGAAAAAAATTAAAAAATAAAAATAAGTATTTCTAACTGTACTTGTCTACCTCCCCATCATTCTTTATGATGATATGAAAGAATAACTGAGCTTTTGCATAAAACAGATTTATGAGGTAACAGACATTAGAAAAAAAACTACCTACTATGTGTAACCACTCATTTAAAATCCACACAGCAAAGTAAAACCAGCATGGTAAACCTTACAAACAATTCTGTTCAGAGAAAGTTACACTACTTCTTATTTCTTAAAAAATTATGAACGCAGAACTGGAGAAAAGCATTAGATGAACAAATCTTGCAAAGCCACATTGCTGGCTCAGTGATGTCACCATCTCAAGACATTTAACATGACAGTTTTAATTGCATATATTCTGTAAACTTATCTTGGCCTTAGCTGGAAGCTAGCATGCCATAAAAAATTAATTGCAGAGGATGAAGGCTCACGACCAAGAAGCCACTGGCCAGTCTGGGGTATGTAAGCTCTACAGTATTGCTCCAAATCACAAACTGACTGATCATGCGACGAGTAGAGCACAGTGTGGGTTTCTCCTGTCCGCACTCCTACCTTCCTTTCACAGCTGTCAGGAGCACGTGTAAGTACAGGGTGCAGAAAATAGCAGAGGTCTGCCAGTTAAAATTCCCAACATACTCAACATAAAAACCAACCTTTTAATTTCATTTAAAAGAATGAAATAGGCACCAGTCCTGAAGGAAGAGGCATAAAATTGCAATGGGAAATGCATCTATATTAAGTAAGAGAAAATAATTACTAGATTGCCTAAATTGTAATACAGCAACGAAGAAGTGAAAAAAGTTGATGGATGTTTACTAGATTAGGTAGTTTCTGCACCACCACAATGCAATGCTTTTCTTTATATTTACTGCAATTAAAATGCCATGCATGGCTCCTTTCAATTTCTACATACAAAGCAGTGAACTTGAGGTTATGTACTGAGGGAGATTCACCTTAATACATTCTTTGACTGAGCTTTGAAAGAGGCATGTTAAGAATAACTCAGAACACAGCACAATGAAAAAGCTTCGCCTGTGACTTAGGCAGCCCAATTCCACTTCAAAGGAAAGTACCGGTGCTTTTGCCATGTTCCTATGTGATGCTAAGTAACTCATCTAGCGCACACTTTTCATACTGCAGGTGCTAGCTGCATGCTTTTCATTCTCTGCATTCCTGCTTTAACAGAGGCGGTGAAACAGAGTAGATGTATCTACAGCTCAGCTCACTTAAGAGCTGCACTCCAACTACACACACACTAAAAAAAGCTACTTAGAATAAAAGAAGGATCAAAATAACAGCATGTTTTTGATGTTACACCTCCATATTTGATAAGTGAGAAACTGTTACAGACCTTTAAATCACGAGGCATCTTAAAGACTCTGCTTGAGTAGTGAGGTTAGCAATAAACAGCATCCACCTCTACAAGCTGCACGGTAAGGGGTGAATCTCAGGAAAGCTGTGGCAGTAGGTGCAACATGGAGGTTCGAACAGGTACAAACTCTCCTTTCACAGAGTTTTCAGTTCTAGAGCAACATGAAGTGAACTCACAGCAGCTCCCAGAACATCATTATATGCAGTGCTCAATAAAACAGTGAATTAAAGCTGGCATTACTAGTTTAACATTCTAGGTGGTAACCTCTTACAATTTGGGGCTCAGGTCAGCTGCATATGCCATGTAATGATTCCTGCTGGGGGATCAGGACATCTGGGGATGGGATCAGGACATCTGGACCACACAATCTCAGGTGTGATGTGTGGTCACACTGAGATCAGACACATCATTTTGCGGCTGGACAAACCAATCTATTACCCTTCTCACATGCTCATATTCGTTCTTTACCACCTTCTGGCACACTCCTTCTTCCACTAAATATTAATGGCATTATGAGTCCTTATCCACAGTGAGTGATCAACTATGCAGATACTTGGATTTTAAAAATGTTCATGACCTACTGATATAAAAGAACTATTCAGGTACAAGGGGCAGAATCCACAGTAAAAATTAACATTGTGATATTTGATTTTCTGTTACTCATAATTACTTATAATTGCTAAAGTTGCTTCTACTTGTCCAGGGTAAATATGCCTCAAATCCAAATTCCCAAGTCCTTTTCATAGAAGTCACTTTGAGACCCAATATATCAGTATTAATGCCAATGTGTATATCAAGATTATTCTTTCCTATAGCGTATTCAATTTCCAAAAGGCCATATGTTACATAGCTACATAGGTTCTCTCAGCTTCAAAATAAATAAAACTAATATCTCAGTGCCTGCTAATTATACAGTCACAAGACATTATTGCTGAGACCATACTCAAAACATTTTACAACCCCATGGAAACTAAAAATGATGCTGTGGTCCTTATGTTCTAACTAAACAGAAATGCATCATTTATGCTCTCCTTCCTACAGTACATAGGTTTTTAGCCAAATGTAAACCCTAATTTATTCTACAATGAAAACTTCACACAGGCTGGCTGACAATTTAATAGAGACAAAGAAGTACAGAACAAAATGTTGCTTCCACTTCAAAGCAACAGTTAGAAAAGAGGAGTGATTCTGTCATCAGTCACTTTCATCCTGGAAGTTAAATACAGCATCAAGATCCCAAGATTTGACCTTAGAACAAATATTTAACATATTTAAAAATCAAAAAAGCATTCACTCAGTCAAATCTTATCCTAATAGGTGTCACTTCTGCCATTAATTCAAATTCAGCTAGTTCCTAAAAAGAAAAAAGAACCTCTTTTTAACTGTATCAGACCTCCATACAGATCACCTCCAGTCTCTCTAACTTTTCTGCACTGTGCTCTCTCCTTCCATACGGTCTCACTTATGTCTTGCTTAATTTACATACTAGAACAGAAAAGATAACACCTTTGATTCCAGAATGCTTAGGCACCAAGAAGGAGTTTGTCCTATTAGCAACTGTGAGCATGAGCTATTTTCCTAAGTTGCACATTTGCAGCAAAAACACACTGTAACAAATCAGACTATGGATCAAGGGAATCAATCCTAAATCTGAGTTTTGTTCTTGTTAAATACCAAACCCCAGAGAAATTAAAACTGCAGTTAACGGTTTGCTTGGCAGGCCTATGATGCATAAATAAAAAATGCTGTGTTACACTCAAATAAAAGGTATTTAAACAATCACAACAGCCAATGCAAATCTGGTTTTACTTCACATAAATATTAACACTAGCCTCTGCAGTAAGCTTGCAAAATATAAGGTGCTAAATATTTTGAATCACAAGCTAACAGTTTGTCTTGACCTACTAGAAATAGCCATTTTTGTAACAAGTACTATATTTAATGCTTACATGATATTATCTGTGGCTTACCCTCTTCAGATATAATTGTACTGGGATAAACGAAAGTAACACTTTTAACCAATAAAGTAACCTGCAAAATTATTGCGCTTAGAGTTTGAGAACAATTACCATTTTATCCTTGGAGGACAAAAAAACCCAATGAAAAAACCAATACCCTTTTCCTTGCATCTCCAGCACATGAGTTTCTAGTTTTGCATACGTTTCAGCTCTGTTTGCCCTTTTTCCCTCAATGGAAGGCTAACTGTGTGGTGCTCCACAGCACTACTCACCATGACCATTCCAGTATAGAGCAAGGCAAGCAAAACATGCACACTCAGACCCTACTTATCTCACTGCTGTAGATATACCAGCCAATTATTACTTCAGTGGAATTACATTTCCAATTACATACTACTAGAGAATTTAAAATTACTTCCATAAAGTTAAGGCCATTGAATCAAAGACAAATTTAGAAGAAAAAGCATGTATTATATATCTTTTGCTTTTCATGATCCAAAAATATTACTTTCTCTTCCTTTTTTTCTCCTCAGGCAAACAGCATTAAATGTTGAAATATTTTACTTCATAGAACTTCAAAAGAGAAGTTAATATGCTCCCCACAGACAAAAAGATAGAAATATTAATACTTAAATCCATAATTTCTTTTAAAACACACATGGGCTATTCTTTCCTTAACTATTAAAATGCATAAGCAAATCTAACAGAGAAATAAGAATTGACTATAAGCAAGACAGGTGTTTCTCAGCAAGAAACAGAAAATTCTGAAATCCCTATGATCGCTTTCCACTGGCTTATCCAGTTTCCCCTGTCCTGGTAACTTCATTTTTGGGGTGTTTTACTTCTTTTTTAAACCATACTATAAATCTGGTAGTACTTAAAAATGTTGTGCTAAGAGTGCCACAGCATTCACATCCCTGTTTAACTAAAGGTGGCAAAATTAGGAAGCAGCCTACCAGTTAACTTCCCAAACTCTACTTTTGAAAGAATATCTATATCCTTCAGTTTTTTCAGACATTCTTCTAAGTATGCAGAATAAACATGTGTGGCCACTGCAGCCTGGAATAAGACCAATTTGAAAGGAAATTTTTTACGAAGGACATCAACCCATTTGGCTTTCAAGAAACCCAAACGCAACTTGATCATGAAAGGAATTCACAGATAATAGGGAAATTGCTGAAGCAATGTGCAGAATCAGTTTTGGCAAAATACAGAAGTGCTCTCGTTGAGTATTAATGAAAAAGACAGCCAGTAGAATTATATTATTCACCAATTCAGAATTCTAACTGTCTCTTCTAACAGCCATGCAAACTGTAGACAAGAACCACTGATCAGTCTTTTCTATAAACAAATTCTTACCTAAATCAGCTGGTTTTAATTATCTTAAGAGATACAAAGATAATCAGTTACTCACTACAACCTGCAATCAAGATACTAAGTCAGTGCAGTCAGAAGCATGACAGGATTTAAATTAACTAAATACAGACCTGCCTGGAATCCTTGTCAGTGGACTCCACCCTAAAGCATTTTGCTCTACAGGCTTTAAGTCAAATACAGTGATATAATACATATAGAACTCCTTTTTAATTGGGTGGCAAGAAAGATTAGTTCCTTAAACTACAATAAAACTCGTTAAATACAGAACTACTACTACTACTGAAAGAAGATACATGAGTAATTCTATTTTGCTGTAGTACTGCTGCTGACAGCTTATTCTTCTCTCAAGTAAAATATGTTTTTGAGCTTAATTTCTGACTTCATTTGTGAATCAAGGCATCACTAAAGAAAAGACAGAAAAGTCAGCTTAAAGACTCAAAAATATCTCATAATAGAGGGACAATTTGAAAGAAAAGGTATTTGATTGCATTCAAAAAAACCAAACCAATTTGTCTTCACCTCTGTGACACTCCAGAAGAAATTCTAGCTAATCCACTACATGCAAAGCTGCAAAAGACCCAATCTCCATAAACCTGGTGCAGTTGATTAAACCAAGTTGTTTAGTGTCATTGAGATGCCTCAGGGCACATGTATGGGAGCTATGACACATGTTTTTTCAGAGAGATCAGTGCCCTTTGTGTCAGAAGTTGAAAAGGCCAGTCAAGGTATTCTTAGACACCTATAGCTGGGCTAGGGAATCAAGTCCTACTTTTCCAACAGAAGAAAAAATATATAGGAAGAATTTGCATGATGTGAATTTGATTCTTGGACAAAGGGTTGCAAGTGTGGGTCTTTTTTTCCTTTCTTTAACTGAAAAATGCTACTGTAGGAGAAAAAAAAGGGCTGTAAGACTGTTTACATAAAGAGAAAGTACGTTGTTTTGTAAAGTGGGAAAACCTGCAAAAATTGAGTAAAAATAAGTAAATTGGATCACAAGCTCAGCAAGAAGGCATCAAGATAATCTCCATTACTTGCACTTCTGGAGCTGGGCAACTGCTTTCTCAGAAATCTTTGTACTAGAAATGAAAAAGACAAAGATGAGAACAAGAGATAATTCAAGATGGGATATGAGTGTTAGAAATTAAAGCCAGGCAACACGGGAGAAATTAAAACAGAGACACTGGATAGGTGAGTAAAGGTGAAGGCAAAGGATAAACAGATTCAAGCAAATGGACCAGAGACCATCACCAGTATATGCAGCCTAAACAGGTTGAAAAAGGAGGAAAGAGCAAGGTAGGAAGGCACTGCAGTTAATACCAATGTGGAGGCCTAACACAAAATCTTCTAAGTCTCTGTAAGTCCACACTTGTACATAAATACTTCTAAGGTCACTTCTCCTGATGAAGAAATATTCTAAGACATACAACGGCAAAATCTTCTGTAAGAGAAGTCCAGAACATAAGAAAAAGTGAACAAAGAACCCAAGTGAGAGGAAAGTGATCATTTAGAAGGAGAAAATATTGTTGTAAACTTTGTATTCAAAGAAGAAATAAATACAACAAAAAGATTAGACTCTCTCTTGACACTCTCATTAGGTACATCCATTAGCAAATGAACCGGTTATGGAGAGAACAAGGTTTATTTCTCCTGCCACATAAAGCAAGACTCAGCCAAACTTTAGAAAACATATTGCCTGGAAAAATCTCTGGTATGTTGCGTGACCCAGCTAAAAGACACTTATTACACAGATAAGGATAATACCTGAGTATAATCTGAACTACAGCAACCAGAAGGCCCTTCCGGTAAGAGCCTCGACTAAACCACAACCTCTGTAAAATAACCCAGTTGTGCACAAAACACTAACACATGCATTGCAGCAACACACTTATGACAATCTTAAATCTTACAGTAACTTGAAAAATCATTTTTACAATTGTTTATTGGCACAATAAACAAGTGTTTAGCAAATAACATTGCAAAGCAGCCTTTAAAAGGGCAATAACGAGGTTGAGCTGTTCTCTATATTTATAATTTTGTTTGTTCTTAATTACTTCCTTAAAATAGAAAGCCACAAGAAGACTGGATGAACTTACTGAAAGAGTTCCATCACAAGAATAAAAACAGATGAAATTTTGTACCATTTATTATGGGCAATATTCTTAGACTAGTTAGGCAGCAAGACTGATTTCCTTCTCTAAGGCCCATGACTAAAAAGAGTAAGAAACCAACAAACAAAAACCAGAAGCAAAAAAAGAAAAACTAAGCTTCAAATGAGACAAAAGAAATGTTCTTCAGGATCAAGGAAACCAAAGCGGTGGCAGTAGAACCCAGAGCTATAATCTACTCACATAAAAGCAGTGAAAATCAGACAGAAGATGAAAATACTAGAGTTCAAGAGGCCACAGAGAACAGTAGCATTGCAAGGGCAACACATTGTTTAATCACTGTGAAATTCCAGATGACAGCACTCAAGGTCAGAGAGGGAAGGAGGCATCAGTGCCTGAAAAAGAAAATGTGAAGAGCACAAGCAAAAAAAAAAAGTCAGATTCCCTAGCAAGCAGCAATGAAAGCTTGAGTGAAAACAGAAAGCCAAACCCAAGATATTCCAGGGTTTTCTGGAACAAAATTGCAATTTGATTCTAAATGGCATATTTTAACTAAAAAGACCATTGCAGCTTGTAACTCTGCTTATCCTGACAATTTCTGCTGATACTTGTCTTGATGATACTTAGACCAACTAAGACTGAAATACCTGCAAGAGTTACAGAACACTTCACCTCAATATATACAAATACTTCCTCAGACAGAATACGGAACTTCTCTAAGCAGATACTGCTGTCCAGTTAGCAATAAAGGATACCTCTATATACCACACAAAGTAAGTTTTGTCCTAGGAACACAGATTCAACCTCTTACAGGGTATTACAGACAGTCTTCCTGAAATTAAAACTCCAATTAAGAACTCTGAAAAACTCAAATATAGAGAAAAGTGCAGAGTTTAATGCAACAATGTTGAGTACCGGATGAACTAATAAAAACAACACGGCTGTCTCAGATTTTAATTGAAAGTCTAGCAAGACTAGGCTTAAGTTTTCTAAGTATTCCCACCATGAAAACAAACAAAAAAATTATTTCCCTTACAGAAGAAAATAAAGTAAAAGTATCTCCCTGAAATCATCACTTGAAAATTTCTGAAGTGCGATGGAAGACAATTAGTATGACAAACTAATTTATCTTGAACATTGGCATAATATTTTCTCCAGTATAAAACTGTGGGTATCTCCAAGGTCCCCAGCTGGAGCTGAGTAACTGTTCAGAGTAACATACCAGCAGCTCTGAAAACATGCAAAACTAAGGTGAACATGACATCCAAAAAAACCCCACTAAACAGCCAACAAGCCATTGTTAACTCCCAACTTGTTTGCTCCTACCAAAATTAACAAAACAATTATTTTACACTACAAGTAGTTAGCCTTGCCTGCAAGTACACTTCCTCCTTTTTCAAAAAGCTGTGAACTTTCCGGTCTTTTGGAAAACAGGATTGCACTGTGCAGTTACACTTCCCTAAAGCTGCACACCGACAGTTTTCAACACACGGGGATTGCTATGAGGGTGCTTGTGCAGTGGCAGCGGTTATGATTGTTGATATGCCAAGACCTAATCTGTTGCAAAGAGGATGTAACACAAACCACAAAGGAACTACACACTTCAGCCTGTGTTTGGTACCACACGCTGGAGCCCATACACTGGAGATTCTGAACACTTTCACCCAATCTTTTTATTCGGGCAGATTTCGCAACTTTCCTTTGCAGAAATATTCTGCTTTTGAAAGATAACTTATCTAGTAACAGCCTACAACAAAGTATCTAAAAATCTCCATTTGCACACTATGGCTGTCTTCCCCTGCCATCATTACAGATCTAAACACAAAATTATTAAAGCTTTCTTGAATCTGCTCACATCGCTGTTTACTCCACATGCTGTGAGACTTAATGATTCACAGCATTTTCAAACACGTAACACTGAAATGCGGAGGATTATTATTACTTGAATTCACTACTATTATTAGATACCTCTGAAAAAGATACACTTGTTTACAGCATTTTCAGCTGTCTTTGTCAAAATATATAACATGGTTAAAATGTGTGGTTTGGGCGTTAAGAAGGCGGAGAGAGCAGTTGCATTGTAGTTTTTTTTGTTTAGTTGCATATGTGATATAAAAAGTATAAAAACACTGGAAAAAACTAGCCCAGATGTCTCAATACTGTAATTTAATGCATACTTCATAATCATATTTCTTGGTACTTTAACTCCGCTATAGTCATTTAATATACGAATATAGTCTTTATGCCTATGCACTTGCATATGGACATTTTAATCTATCCATTTTCCTTTAAGAACCAGGAACAACTTTAGTCTCTACTTGAAATAAGCCTTACATCTCTCAGAATGTACAAACATGGCCTTGTGTAAGATAAGACAGTCCCATAGAACATGATACCACTCTACAAAGCATGTTATCCAGTGCAGCTTCTTTTGACTGCATTCTTATCGTAGTCATCAAACAAGACTCAAGTGGAATCTACTACACATTGCAGAACACATCAAGACTCAACAGGCTCAGTTTACTACATTATATTATATTACTATATTATACTTTTTAAATTAAAAGTTCCACCTGGGAAAGCAGCTGACTTCATATAATACAATCATTAATTACAAGAATTCTGAACAAATGCAGAGCCACTCCTTTTTTCTTAAAATAATTGCTAGCTAGGACTGAAATACTCCAATTTTATTTAGTGAGAAAGAACAATTAGTAAGCCTCTTGAGCCATGATTTCATATATTTTGAAAAGTCAAAATAGCTGTAGTAGGCTGATAAATGAGACTGGCTCGTCTCTTGAGCACATGAGTAAACTTCCAGATCAACTTCTGGGAAAGACAACTTTCCTTACAGGTGCCAAATGGAAGCTTTAAGGTACTTCTAGATGGTAAGAAGTGTAACCATGTTGATTTCTGTTCATAAAGGATAAGGACTCCAGTGCATGACATAATGAAAAAAAAAATTAGTGCAGGAGGAATACAATCACATTCTTCTTATTTAAAATGTCTTGGAGAGGTACAGCATGTGTATGATGCAGTCTAAATGGATATTACCAAAGCAGTGTCTTAAATGCTTACCATTTCTGTTCACACCAAGTACCTGCTCCTCCAGATGGCCTATTTTCACAGACTCACAGCACAGCTAAGGCTGGACAGCACCACTAGAGACTGCCTAGTTTAATCCCTCAGTCCAGAGCAAGGCAAACAGAGGAGATTGCTTAGGGTCACGTCCAGCTGAGCTCTGAATATCTCCAAGGATGGAGATACACAAACAACACAAGCTCTCAGCACAATCTGTTCCACTCTTGGACTGTCCTTGCAAAAGAATTTTTATTGCGTTTGAATGGAATTTTCTACATTTCAATTTGTGTCCATTTCCCTTCAGTGACTGCCTCTGAGAAGAGCCAGGCTTCTTCATTTATCCCCATTAGGTATTTATAAACATTGGCAAGATTTGCCCTGAGCCTTCTCTTCTTGAGAAGCCCCAGCTATTTTGGCCTCTCCTCATACAACAGATCCTCCAATTCTTGGTCATCTTTATGGTCTTTTGCTGTACTTATTCCAGTATATCCATGCTGCTCTGATAACAGATAGACCAGAACTGGACATAGCACTCCAGGTGTGGCTTTACCAGAGCTGCCCTAAATCTGTAATTGCCAAGCTTTGAATTTCACGTTATCTGAAATTCTTCATCCTCTCTCATATTTCAGTTGTTAGAGATAAAAAGCAACACAACCATTTTTCAGCAGCTCACGTGTTCAGAAAACATTACCTTCCAAAAACATACAACAGCACTTTGAAACAAAACATAAACTAAGACAAACAGAATATTCATTAAGAGTGGGCAAATGAACTAGCTAACTACAGGTCCTCTAAGCATAAAGAACACTTAACAATACCACTAAATCAGAAAAATCAAATTCACATTTCTTTAATGTGCTCAATTACACCAGCCATTGTTTAAAGATACCTAATAAAATAGCAGACTGACATCTTTTATTGGAGCTTAATAAAGTATTATTCCTAAAAGAGACAGAGAGAAACAACACAAAGCATATACAATTTATAAATTAATCTAAAAATGGTCATGAGATTGTCTTAGTCATAACATTTTATTGGAAATATCAGGGGGGTAGGTTGTGACTTTTGCCTTTTAGAACTCATTTTTCAAAACTGTAGTGTCACAGAAGGCCGTAAACTTATCTTAAATATTACATACCCTTGATAGTTGCACGTTCTTGGAACTGAAGCTTTAAGAGAAAGCAACAAACACAGAAAGCAACAAAACTCATAAAGTTAGACAGACACACTGGAAAATTTGCGAGACACAGAACACTGAAAGAAAAGCCAAGATGCAAGTGCAAGATGTTTCAACTTACATTTGAGTGTTTCTCCTGCATAAGGGATATGTAGCTTAAACCGATCACAGCTGGGTCCAGGGGTCAAGGATGTACAGCTACAAATGAAGATAAGAGAAGAATGTGCTAAGCAGTTACAGATGGTAGCAAACACTAACATTATTCCACAGGATACAAATGACTAATAGCAAAGATATTGTGACTACTAGACATACTCATCCTTATGATTCTGAGAAAGAAGAAAAGGTAGGAAAGGAAAGAGGTCCATTCCCTTTTGATCAGCCATTCTCACAATAGCTTAAGAAATTTTAGGATTTGTGCCAACTGCCTCCCATTTTATAAAGAAAACATACATGCAAAATGATCTGGTTTGAGTGTGTTATTAGACTGGTATCAATTAGTCAGTCAAAGCCATCAAGTTCTCTACTTTGTATACAATTTTGCAGGTCACAACTCTCTATGTCACAGTAAGATTTGTACCTGCTCTCTATCCCTGCCATCCACATGACTGGGATCAATCTTAAATTTAATATACCAACATTTATTATTTTTTTACGTATTATAACATTAATGTTTTCCCTTGTCGAAAAGTCTCACAGTAGCCTTCACATGAGCAAGTTTCAGAATCAGCTGTCTGAGGCTGTAACAACTGAGCACCTATGTTCTTGGTCTGTGACTCCCCTGTTTATCTAGAGCATCGGAACAGCAGCTGGACCTCATGGTGATAAATGAGCATGTCATGAATAGAGGAGTCTCTGGAAAACTGTTTATTGCCCAGGCCAAAGGTGATCAACTTTTTCACAGCTTTCAAGTCATAAATCAAAATTTACAAATGAAAAGTCTCAAAAACTCAGCTGCAAAAAGAGAAACAGACACACGTTTCACTGAAAGGAACGGTCTCTCTGCTGTGGGCTGCTGGGCATATAACAAGTCCCAGGAGTAAAAATACTGGAAGTCCTTAGAAGTTCATTGTTTTATGTTTCTAGGGATCTTGGTAACCCTGAAACCTTCTTGTCAGCCTAATATAATTGAGAATTGCTCACAGCCCAAGCAAAATTGTTGTAAGCCACTTAAAACTCAAAGCCATACTGGCCAACTCAAGAAAAAACAGTGACTGATAAGGTAGACAAAGGTAAAATAACATGCCTAAACTTATATATCAGATCACTGGTAGAGCTCTAATATACACCACTGACAACATATTGAAACAAAACCCACATTTACTGGGCCATACACACAGCCAACATAGAAAGATGGGTAGGCCAGAAATATAAAAAATTCTGATCCTACCTATCAGAAACAACATGGTAACTCCTGAAGCTCTATATATCACAGTGCAAAAGAGGCATCAGGGCAAATGAAACAATCTTAATTCTCACTCACGTACTCAAAACGGTTCAGAGAGACATTTATCTCAGATGCTGGCTCTAGAGTCTCCTTTCCTCTTTCCACTTGCAAGTTATGGAAACCATACACGCTAACTTCAGACTGTTTATATTCAGTGACCTACATTTATTACAGTCAAATTTGTGGCTGCATGTAGCTTCCTCAAAAGGAAGCAACCGTGAAACTTAAGATCAATTAACTTAAATGAAGTTTCCACAAAAATACTAGAAAACATAAGCAAACCACTTATGTGCACCTATAATCTAAGACAGATACAATTAAGAGCTACATGCAGTTAACAGCCTACACTGATGCAGCAAGAATACACCATATTTTTTCAGTATCACTACAGAAATGAGATAACTGTCCTTTCAAATCAAAAGGAAGAAACACATCCTATCTTTGCCTTAGAAAGGTTTTTGCAACATCTTGTGAGAGCACCATGCGACACAATCTAGAAAGACATAATTTAGATATAACTACTATCAGATATGTGCAGACTTGAATGGAAAGCAAGTTTCAAAAGAAGATTAGTTCACATCTTGCTTCATCCAGGAAGAATGCCCTGACTCGGTTTTCTTCTGCTGGAATAATACTTCACATTTTATTGAAAGACTGATGATGGAAAAGAAATGATTCTTTGTGAAACCTGCCAATGAAGCAAATGTGAAAGGGAATAAAGCATGTCAGACAATAAGACCAAAGCTGAAATATGTGTTGATTTAATGGTTGTACTACTTGTTTTTAAATTTCATCTAGGTAGGACTTACCAAGAAAAGCGAGCATCACCAGCCTCACTGGGATTAAAATCAATTTAAGAATATGACAGATTGGATCCTTAGTGCAACAGAAATAAAAGAATATAATTTTTTTCCAAGATGCACGTCTTTAATATATGAGAACAGCAAAATGGGAATGCCCACTGTTAGGATGTTTCAATGGTTGGGCATGAATTTAACAGCTATATAGATATTATTATCTACATCCAAATAATTTCCATGGCTTACAACACATATAAGGCCAATTCTAGGAAGCATACACAAAAAAAAAGTGCAACATAAAAAGTCCTTTTCAAGTTCTAAAATATCTCTGCAACATCATTTAATATTTAATGAAAATTTCTTTCAAAGTATCACAGGTCACAGTCTGAGACATTTCTGAAATACCATCAAAATTACACTGTTGTTAGCTTTTCAACAGACATAAAAATTGCTGATCCTGCAAATACCCTACAATCTTTTCTTTTAGCACAATGGGCCATTTGGAAATACTTAGGGAAATATAATATTCTTTAACATTAAAATAAAAGCCTTATTTAATGGTGAATGTCCCTAAAAGCAATACTAAGTACTTTTCCTATATTATTATATTGCAGTAGAGATGTTTTTAATTTTAGTGGTCTAGAAATGATAGAAAGTGACAGTATTAACATTTTTTCCCCCAAATTGCTCTGGCTGGGCTGCACTAGAGACTTCAATAACTGCAATAGGCTGAGCAACCAAGCATAAATCTTATATATATATATCCATTTGAAAGGAGGCAGTTTCTTTTTAGCATAAACAGCAAAAGAACAGAACTCCTAAGGCAAATCAAAACTTTGGTACATGTAGGAGACTATGTGTGACCTTATTTCAATAGAAAGGCCCAAGTAATGGCCTAGCTATGGACATTATGTCCTGCTTGAATTTCCTTAACAAACAGAACCTCTTACAATTATACACATGACCCTGAACCATAACCTCTGTCTTCTCCAAAATGTAAGACTTTAGTTTTTTGGAAATGTGATCCTTTTCCTTAATGCGGTCCACACAAAAGTTACACTTGAAAAGGAATTACTTGTAACAAAGTCTTTTAAAGATTATTTGTTGTCCTGTCTTTACAGTGAATTGACAGATAGAACAATAATACCTGGTGTTGAAAATTAATTTCATAAGCTGACTCTATCTCATAATATATAGGTGTGCTATCTTCCTCTTTACTCATGGAAAAATACTTCACTGGTTTGCATATCTCCATCTAAACAATCAATATTTTACATAGGAAAGCCACTGAAGCAAGAATTAATGCTCTGATGATCAGAGCAGTGATATGTCTTAGTCTCCATAAGATGATTAATGCTATACCACAAGATCTCCCACAATGGTTTCCCTACTAAAATATCAAAGAATCATCAACTTGACAAGTTTCCGGAACAAAGGAATATCGTTAAGTGTATTGCTTAAAATCATGTTGCCCTATTCAAAGGGGCTGTGCTGAGACTTATGGTTGGAAATTGGTAGATGGAACTGAGTATGCAGCAACTACAGCTGAATACAGATTGTTCCCTTTCACAGCAGATTTTAGCTAAGTTCCTTGAGCATACACAGCAGATAAAACTTGAATTGAGATACACTACATCCTTATGAAGTAAGTATTTCAAATAGGAGACTAGTAGAATATTACTTTGTTGAGTTTTTGATGCAGTTTACAGATTATGACTATTGGGAAAAGGTCTCTTTCACAGTAAATAAAACACACACAAATAAAACCAGTTCTTATTGAAAGAAAAAGTCACTGTTAGCATCAGATGCTCAGTTTGAGTGTTCAGAATTCTTTACCAGTCACAAAAGGAAATAAAAAAGATTATCCAAACAAAACAACAACAACAATAATAACAACAATAAAACAAACCAGGAAAGTCAGTTTTGCTGCTTGGAATAAGGCCTCAGTCTATAATGGTAACTACAGTACAATGTATTTTTCTGCAAAATTGATCCATCTTTACAGAGTATTCTAAAAGCCTTTAGGAATGCAGTTCTGCTTGAGTTTAATACCAAGGGTTCCTCTTATACCAATGTAATTGTGATTGACTATTTTGTTGAATTGACACTTTTTCTGTTTTGTTTAAGCTAAAAAATCAAACCCATTTTTATATTTTAGCGGATTGAAGCCACAATGATATGGAGGACTCTGATAACCCTAGATTTCAACACGATCTTCGCATCAACTAGCTTTCTAAAACCATCACTTGAAAGCATTGCCAAGAGAAGTAGTTTTAAATTACTGGGGCTCTGGTCAGTTCTTATTCAAAATTATGTTCTGTGACAGCTAAAGGAATCACAATGAAACAAAAGCACAAGTGTTTATCACCTTAAAGTCAGGAGACAGATGGTTAGACTATCAAAAGACTTTAAAAAAACCCCACAAAAATCCAAACTCCTCAAGACCTCTCTCCAAACCCACCACTTCATATTCCAAAATTCCAGTCAGAGGCTTATTTTATATGCCACTCCTGAAATCTCCTGCCTAAAGACATAGCAAGCATTCAGAATTGCCAACAGAAGTACAAGAGCTCTACAGGAACATGAGTAATCTCCTTTTTATTTCTTTTTCTAATTTGTGGTATAGGTGTAAGCCTAAATAGTCACGTCAGATTTATCTGATGACTATCAAATTTACTGGTTAAAAAGAATGGAATGCATTTAGTCATTTTTCCTTCACAGATCACACAGAAGCTTTACTGCCTTTAGTATCTGAAGACAAATCATCAGTGAATTTTACTGTAAAATAGCAAAGTCAAATTAGACTAAGAATTTTAGCCTCTATAATTTCAGGAACTTAGTACTGCCACTGCCTAACCTGAACAGACAGAGATGCAAAAGCTTCTTTAATCTCATGATGCTTAGGCTGCTACACTCGCTGTTCTTGAGGATCAGTACTTATTTGGAAAACAGACAACTGTTTTTTGTTCACCAGACTGTTGGAGTAAAAGCCAAGAAAGCTTCACACTGCATTAGGGACACCTCGATGGAGAACATGGCGAAAAACCAACACAGACACACAAATAAAAAGCAACACCACAAAGTCAGTTCTGACCACTGCCTGTATTCCCAACCCTTCCCAACATACATAGGATAGGCTTCCAACTATTCCTCTATGTGTCGTATAAAGCTACTGTTAAGGGAAAAGGAGGTCAAGTTACTTTCATAATACAAGAAGCTAAGAATGAATATTATTTTAGGAATGACAAGACACAGTTCAATCAGAGTTCCAAAGGCTGAAGATTTTGCCAGCAAGAGTCAAATACAGTTCAGAGGCAAAAACAGGTTAATGCTTTGTTACTAACAAGAGGCAGCAAACTCAAAATTCCAGCCAAAACTCTTATGTGGCATTTGCTAAAAAAAAAGACACCTCAGTGCTCAACTCCAATAGAACAGCCTTTGTCAATGCCTTCAGATTTTTACTTCCTCTAATTTTTGTAGATGGAAATCTGCTCCAGTGTTCCTTGAAGACACAGTATTTAATCCCATTTAATTAAGAATTAATTGCAGAATTCACAACAGATGGGTACACCACGTACAGAGGCATTAAGAATAATTAAAGTGAGTGGAGGGTGGAGGTGAATAGAAGGAAGGCCAGCAGGTGACAGGTTTTTTGCAAGGATCAGGAAACAAAAAAATGGTGAAAATCACATTTTAGAGCGTTGACACTGATGGCAAAACCCTGTATCAGGTGGCAGCTCCCAGCAGCAGTGAACAAAGCTTTATAGGCTCCTACACAGTATTTAAAGTATTGAGAGGCTGCTGCTGAAAACAAACAGGTCTAACCAAAATTCTGTCAATCAGACAAAATTTGAAATGGGAGAGATGGTCTAGTCAACCAATTTCCATCTTCAGTTTCTCTTCTTTATATAGACATACGTATTACACATATGAAAGAGAGAGGGACTTGCACTGAAAAGACACATACCACTGTCTTTGGGAAATTAAAACCTGGTTACATTTAATCACTACTTAAATGAATCTCTTAATTAAAATATTAAAATCTGAAAGTCAACTGATAATTATTTTAAAAACTTCCCAGTAGATAAACCCACTGTTTTCAAAAAGCTCATCTATACCCTATCCATTTTCTTCAAATTAGTATAAAATTAAACTATAGACAAAGACTTCTTTTGGTATTGCAATACAGATGATGATGTTGTTTCTGAATCCGGATAGTACAGGTGATATTCCACAATTGCAAAAACATTTCAATCCACAGTTATCAACTGAGAAATTCCAAGGTGTCATATGTGTCCATATGTCAACTATATCCTCAATATAACCTTCATCTACTGTAAGTGATGATTTTCCTATACATACTCTTATGTTTCCTTGTATGAAGTTCATCACACTAATGGGAACTTTTAGAAAACAGTGGGATGCCAGGCAGAACATATATGCTAGAAAAACAGCCCCTCACTTCCCTTCTGCAGCCGTAGGTAGATTTGCATTTTTTAAAAGTAAAGTTCAAATAACCATTTAAAATCAATTCAGCTGTCAGCAACCTGCTTTCACTAGAAACACTATATAAAAGCATCTAATGACTCTCCTAGTAAAACAAATACAGCAGCTGTATATTAACAGAAAATGTAGATTTTCTTAATATGAGTGAGGGTTTGCCAAAGCAGATGTTGCAGGTGGGGAGAGCTCTGGGACTTCTAGAACTGCAAATCTCCTTCACAGCTGCCCCACTCTGGCGGCAAGAGTTCTGCAACCTCCAAAATACGGCTGCCTCTGCTGGAGGGTGATGTCCAGCCCAGCCTCTATGAGGGAAACAGAGGAAGCACACCTATTTTGAAATGATCTCAGAGAACTTCTACATTAAATTAAAACACATACAAACTTCACGTGACTCTGATTCTTTTTTTTTAGCACCAAACTCCCTGTTCATTTAGCCTGGGAAGGCTGGGTTTAGAACAGCTCTCTCCAGTCACCATTGCAGGAAGGAGTTACCACAAAAAAGAAATGTGAAGTACCTCCTCTACTGTACTTGCAAGTGGACTTGAAAGAAAACCTGTGAAGAACAGACTATGTCAAAAGTTTTTGTTCATAGAATCTCTATAGTTTAGGGTGGGAGATCATTATTATTGGGTCTCAGGGAGCTAATTATGATACTAATTAAGAAAAATAATTAGGAATTGACAAATGAAAGTTTTCAACAAAACGTATTTCACAAACATGCTTTAGAAACATTGATAATGCAATTGATTTCCTTTGTAACCAAGCTCTTTTATACTCTGATAATTGCAAGTAATTATTTTCAAAGAATACACATGGCACACACACACCCCAAAAGAACAAAACAGAAACAAAAAATGGAAATTTTAATGAGGGAATTATCAAAAATTGAACAGAAATAAAGACAGTTGCAATGGGATAACACTAATAACATACACTCCAGTATAGTATGTTTAAGTAAATAAACTAGTGAATTTGCAGAATCATAAACTGTCACATGTTCATGCAAGGAAAAGGCACTACTTCATTATCTTGTAAGACCAGCTGTACCCCAAATCCTTGGAACCAAGTAGCAAATTTTTAGTGAAGAATATGAGGGAGTGGCAGATGCATCCTTTGGATTTACTTCATCTCCCTCCCCTCCTGACAGATTCAAACCATGTTTTAGATTCTCACAGCTGCCATTCAATTATCTATTACTTTGCAATGAGTTACAACCTAATAATGTGTCACATGTTTTATTTCTCCTGTTCACTAAAGTGAACTCCATTTCTGGAGAAAGAAAAATAAAACCAGACAGGGAACATTCTTCTTTTCTATTACTCTAAAAGAGAACCGTTCTTCATCAAGTATGAAATTACAGTCAACCACCTGGAGTTTCATATCCTTTCAGTGTTCACGGAGAAAGCATACTCATACAGCAAATCACAAAAGCTGAGCTATTACAAACATCAGCTTTAATAAGTCATGTAGCATTGCTCACAATATAGGCTGTAGCAGACATAAAGACTCCCAACCTATTTCCTAAGTAATTTATTTCATACCATGGAAGCATTTATTTTATTGGAAAGCGCAATTAATCAGTATCAGGGAAAAACCTCAAGGACAAAATTCATAGTTCTCATTAATATATTTTCCTCCTTTAACAAACTAAATAAATAAACAATGTATTATTCACACATCCCCCTTCCCCCCGCAAATCCATGGCTCAAGTGCACAAAGAGAAGCACAAACTTTTACTCAAGAGACTGAAACTGATCCAAAAAATGGTCTAATGGTCTGAGCAAGACTCTGCAACTTATATAATTTTAAGTTGTGAAGTAGGTATGTTTATTGCAGCGCTGGGTGAGCGGGAGGTAGTCCTCAGCCGCGCACACTTCAGCCCGGGTATCGCTTGGTATATATTAGGTTACATGGCACACATTCACCGAGTTTCGCAATTCGCCTATACATATGCATGACCTATCCCCGCTTCGTATTATAATGAGTTTAAAAGTCATTTCCATGTGCTCACGCCTGCGCAGTGTTATTTGGTAGTGGGCTCCGGGGGTCTCGGGAGGAAGAAAATACTCATCCTCTTGTCTTAAACTTTTCACCTTTCTCTCTTGAACATGCTCTCTGAGTCCCTGGCCCAAGTCCAAACAACAACTCTGGTTTTAGCCAGCGTAGGGGTTCCACGGATACAAGCTGGGTCACTGTCCCTGCTTTTGTCAATAATCTTTTACTTCTCATTCTGCTTTGACAAACACAACCAATGTTAAGTAAGCAATATACACTGTCTAGCAGTTTTTATTTAACAAGTTACCCTGTAACTTCTAACTTCCCTGCATCAAAACCAACGTTCCAGAGGAAGAAGGTGTAGAAAAGAGAGAAAGAAATAATGTAAATTGGGAGGCATTTTGAAAGGTCACTGGTAACCTTAACTATAAACAAGAGCAATCCAATCAGGTTTTTCTAGTGAAAAAGAAACTTACCATCCAAAACAGAGCAACCATCACTCTATCATATTTTTGGTTTAAAGATACTATTTCAGTGATGCATAGGAATCTAGGACTGGGATTTTTATGCAATGTAAGTTTAGACAGCTTTATATTTGGCTTTTTTGGTGTCTTTCCCACAATGGAATTCTCCATTTTCCCCTAATAAACTCAATTTTATTATTGGGATTCTTTTATCTTACAATAATAAAAATACTCAGTCCTAGTGAGCTAATTTTGCTCTTTCAGTCATATACCACTGATTACAGAGAAAAGAACCTGTGGCCTACACTGTGAAGTGGTTTGCCTCAGACACAGAAATTCCCTTCTCTCAGGAAAGACAAATTAAGTATGTTCCCTTTTATTGGCTTTTACTTTTCTATGGATTAGATAGGAGGCTTACTTTTACCTCATGTAGTGAATTTAGTAACTTCAATAAGAACATCAACTTCAAGAGCAAACTAAACTCTGTTAAGTTTATACATACAGCTCTAAGGATTCTTTTCAGATGATCACTTTCAATTAGAGAATAGCTGCTTCAACTTCTGGTGAAATGCAATATGCATCCAAGAAGCATGGCATGCCAGAGATCTGTTCAGTTCCCATTAAAAGAATTCAAGGGTTCAGAAGTGAAGAAATTGGACTGGGTATCAATTATTAGATTTTAGCTGTCTTTATAACAAAAAATAAAGTCTTCGGAATTTTTTCTCCTGGAGTGATGCACAATGCAAAGAAATAAGAGATATCTGCTACAACAGAAAGAACCAGACATAGACCTGCAATAAGGTAAGCCCCGTTTTCAAGAAATGTTCAATGAATTCCCAAGATACATTTAAACACCATGTTAAGGTATGCCTTTCCGACAGCATTTGGCACATGTACTGGTACTATGTCATAGGATGCCCTCTTTAAACATATTAGAAAAGAACAGCTGTCACCTTTATCAAATAGTTTCTTCTCAATCTTTTTAAATAACACAGTTGTAAACATGACATTTACTTTTTTCAAGGTCAAACAAGAGGAAGCTACTCACTGTCCCCATCTAAAAATACCAGCAAAGACATATTGTGCAGTATTTAAATTGAAAAAATTTCTGAAAAATGTATGCAGTCTTTTAAAGAGAGCCCAAGTTACTGCAATTATCTACTGCTGCCTTTACTTTTTAAAATCCTTTCTTTCCTCATAGCACTTGAAACTGACAAACACACACTTTTTTATTCTGAACAACTTCAAGCACCTTGTTTAAAACTGGTGTAGAAAGAATGCCAAACTTTGTGGAGAATATTTACAAAATTATGGTCAAATGGTTTGCCCTACACTTTGATCTTTTACCAGACAGACATTTTGCCTTTGTTTTTTCATCATTCAGAAACAAATGCAGGAGGAGTGCAACCTTGGAGACAGTCAAGTCTTTTTTAACCAGCACAGAAAAATTGCTGTTCAAAGTTCCAAGTGCTGCTCCACAGCACCAACTCTATCAAACTGTCCCATCAGAGCTTCAGCATTTTACATTCTACTTGAGACACAACAAGCTTCTAGTAGCAAGATTCTTTGCAGTGAAGAAATATATTTGTCATCTGAAACTGGAAAGAAACTGCCTACTTTGTGAAAAGGTAATAGTTTATAATTTATCCACAGTAGCAAAGGACTCATAGGACCACACTTCTCCTAGAAACTGCCACATCCTTTCAAGCACACAATTTACAGAAAACACAGCTATTTTTTAAAACAGCTTTTCATAGTACTTGTGCTCAGAAGAGTCAGATTCATTAAACTCTATGCATAAACAAAATGCAAACACGTTAAAAAAAGCTACCTACAGACACCAATGTTTATGATGGATATGAACCTTCCTCAAGGTTCATTCTTACTTTACTTCCTCAAGTAACTGAAGTAGGATCTTTCAATTTAAATTAATCAAAAGCAAAAGATCAAGCAAAAGCTTTAAATAACTGCTACAGTACTGTAATAGTATTTCACAGCTAAAACCAGTATTATTTCACAAAATATGCACATAAAAATGCATATTTACTTTAAAAAGGGAAATGCCGAAAAGAAAGGGAAATACCAAAGCATATTGCAGTCTACCTGATAACACAAAAAAAGTAAATCATCACTGCTCGCTAGGAAGCAGGGCAATAAAGTTAAAAATATCTTATTACAGCTTGATAGTAAATTTTTATGTTGAAATCTACTCCAGAGAGTATTACATTTTTTTTACCTCTATTCATACAAGTTTCTGTCAGGAACATAACTACTTGTACACATAGCTCAATATCAAGCAGAGAGGCAGAAATCAATAGTGAATTAGACAGGTGAAAAAAACAAAATACCACCATGGTTTACTACAAACCACTTATATAAAAAATCCACAATTAATCTTCTCATAAACATGGAATAAATACAACCATATAAGCATGAAATTTAAAATTTTGTTATGAGTGGATATCTAAAAAAAATAGAATCTTAACATATGCAGCTTTAAATCACTGCATTCATTTTGAAATTTTGCCTGGTGGAAAACATCAAAGTAATTTAAAAAACAAAATCAAGTTTGTTGAGTAAGAATAGGCTTGCAGCATAATTTGAAGCTCAAGCATGGGCCCTGATGAACAGCTGTAGGGGAAAAAAGAGTTCTCAAAGGCAATGACCACCACAACTATGTCTTTCACTCTTGTAACGCACCATAGGAAAAGCAGCAGTCTCTTAAATAACTGGATTCTACATTATACAACAATTAAACACCCTTCACATAGGAAAATGTGCTCTATTTCTAAATCTACATAATAATCACTTTTCCCTATTCAACATCTTTCCCATGATTATATGTGTAAATGCTAAGAAAAATGCCTCAGCCACAATTCAGTTGGTTATGAGTAGATTTTAATATCTAATTAAGATGGGTCAGTATTTCAAAGACACACTAGTGGAGATTAACTGAATGATACAATATATGTCATTGACTCAATTGGCAGCAGTATTTTCTTTGGGTCTAGAACAAAGTAATATCCTATGCAAGAGTCAAAAGTGCTTTGATCCACTCTGTCATCTTCAAGAATGTCTTTTATTAATGCAACAGAGACGCCTACCAGGGTTTTCTTATCACCAGAATGAATGCTGCTAAAGGTGCTATATTTCAGATGTGACCGAATAGTCCACTTCTACTTTTGTTCACTGTGGGGCCCTATTTACAGGAAGACTTGGCCACCTAACCTTTTATTAATATTTCTGTTGAAGACTTTCTTTCCTGTCATGCCATATTGCTGAGCTCTGTTTGGGGCTCTGCATCAGCAAGGGCCAAATTTTATAAATAGTACTTGGCCCTGAATATCCTACTCATAGATGTAAATATATGAGTCTTATGAGACTGGTACTGTCTAATAAGTTTGTAAAACACACAGACATTATGAAACCGTAACATATTATTATAAAACATTTACATACTCAAAGACTGCAAAACAATAGGATTTCCTTACTATGACATATTTCCCTCCCACACTTGAAAGCAAAGCAAATTAACATATCATCATACTTCATACATCTAACATCAGCTCTTTAATATAGTTTATAAAGCACAACAAAAGTTGTCAATCTCAGCAATAAGTCAGAATAAGTGCAAAACAAGTTCCTCACTAAAACCATCTGATGACATATGGATTGACTTTTCAAATAATTAAAGGCTTAATATGCTTGCAATTTACAAATCAAAATCAACTGACATGATAGGCTAAAATCTGGAAGATGATCTCCTACTGGTGAAATAAAAAGGAAATTCTTTCCACTTTTGAGAATGTCAAAACCAAGGCTCTTGAATGCGCATAGCCTTACAAATACTACTGTATTCAATATGTTACCATCACAGCTTGTTAACCACAGCTCCTGTTTCTAAAACCTAAGAAATGACAATGGATGGATCCTCAGTTTGGACATTTTATTTTGCTACACATTGTAAAGTACTGGTTCCTCAGGGCAGGGGTGTAACAACAGTAACTTCTAATTTTCTCTAAGAGTAACAGTGTGGTAACTGACAGTGGAAAAACCATACAGCTCTTCCTCAGAAGCTTAGAGATGATTCTCTTTTGAAATTTATTAGCTATTGCGATTATTACCTTAAGTATTTTAACATTTTAAAGGTTACAGTAAAATTGTATTTATTTATTATTAAAAATCTTCCACACAAGACACTACTTAAAGCAAAAAATATTTGCATGTTCTGTATTAAACTCAAGCTAGGCTAGGGTTTTAACAGCCTGGACTAGCATGTGTACAACCCGTTCCATGTGCCAATAAATGCACAATCACTATTCAAAAGCAAAGTTTCTGAACTGATAGTACTCCCAAATGGTCATATTCATTGAAGATCAAGAAATGCTTTTTATCTAACTTCAAACATTTAATCTACCAGCTCTTCCTAACCTGCCTGGTTCCCCTTTTACGTTTAAAGCCTGATTTCAACCCACTGAAACTGAAGGGAGTTTTGCAATTGATATCCTGAAGTTCATCTGCATTTCTCTAACAACAGTTTTCCTCATTTTCTTTCAGTTTATGTCCAACTTCAAAGGATTCATAGTTCTGTTTCTTCATGCTGATAGCACCGATATTTACCTCTGCTGATTATTTTGTCTATATTGTCATTTTTCCTTTTAAAAAGGCTTAATGAAAGTGAAAGTATACTGGGGTTTGGATAATTTTGTGATTGTGACATCAGAGGAGGAGACGAAGCCAATGGTCTTCAATTAATTTTTGAACTCTCAGGACACCACAAAGTCTTCCTCTACAGTCAGTATCCAGAAACAAATTTAAATCTACTAAAAAGACCATGGTTTGGGGATTTTGTTATTTATCACCTGACATGAGACTCTGAGAAACAGTCTGTAGAGTAACAAAGAATTCCTGTATCAAAGGTTAAAGACCGCTAAACTACATCTTGAGTTATGGAAGGAACATCTCTGTAATCCTGTGATTCATCCATCTTATGGTAAGTAATTTTACACTGTTTACCTCGTCAGTGACAGCATAAAGCACTAAATCACAATAACTTTGTATTTCCACACTGATGTATGAATTAAAAATTTCGTTATAAATAAACAATTTCTTTGTAACAAACAAAAATCTTTCCTAAAAACACATGCATGAAATTACTTTTGCATTTGAAAGAAATTTCAAGCAATTGCTAATTAATTCTGTTTACAATTATGCTTTTAAGAGACCAGTTGTAACAAAAAAAAATTAAAAAATAATTCTGAAATAAATGAAGAATCTTGATTATCTTGACTCCATCTCCTAATAACCTCAAGCCAAAACAAAGTCCCAACATTACGAATGAGGTTTATACCTATGTTCCAGAACAAGGAAATAAGTATTTCTAACATATGCATTTAGGTGGGCCTTTGTCTTTAAACAACATATGAGACAACCTCTGTCAGGTGCTGTACTTGTGTGTAGACTTCACATTCAACACAGTTAGTATACAATTTGAATCACTGGGTTGGCGTGACAGGTGCAGCTGCTGGCAGTTTTCAGTTTTTTAAAGAATAAACTTTTGGAAAACATTCACGTTTTAACAAAGCAAATACAAAATCTTCTTGGTAAGATCAGTGGCCGAAAACTTTAGGCACCTATTAAAAATACCCCTGGAAACAGTCAGATAGAAAACACTGATTTTTATTATTTTAATCTCTTATTTTAAAGGGAGGAAGCAAAAGCATTCAGTGGGCAGAGAGAAAAACCCTCCCCTACCCCCCAAAAACCCAGTTGTGTTTTCTGTCTACTTTTCTTTTTTTCACTTTCTCTTAGATTTCAATTGGAAAAATGTAAGCTAGCTCCCATCTCAGCTTTCCTAGAAGAATAGTTCAAGAAAGCAAGATCTAGCATGAAATGACAGCAGCAGATGCAGAACTGCTCAGCCTGTCTTATGTAATTTGCAAGCCTAAATGCCAAACCGGTCAACGCTAATAGCAAAGTCAGGGCTTCTTAGACCTCCAAGTAAATCTGCACTCTGTCACAGCATCTCACAGGGAGGGAATGGTTCCTTTCAAACTAGCCCTAGAATTCAAACCTCCTTCCTGAAAAGGCATTGTGACAATCAGAAAAGCACCTCCGAAGCTCTCCATGAAACCATAATAAAACAGCCTTCAGAAGTACATTAAACAAAGTTTTCAGCAGAACTGTATTTTAAACAACAGCAATTTGTGGTGGTTCTGAACATCTATTGCATTATGCTATCATTCAAAACCATACACAAAGCAGTAGTTTGTACAAACAAGATGATTTGGACACCTAAAGCAAATGTAATTGCAGGCTCTGAGCTCCTGTATCAAAAAAATACCTGAATTAAAGGGGTGCTGTTAGATGCCCAACTCCATAAGAATAAAGCCATTTTTGACATGTGTCATCAAACATTTCACTGTCTTCATGTATTATTCAGAGAGGTTATACACCAAAGTCTGTTATTATATGCAAATCCCAAAATTTTATCACTATCTGAACCCTTCTAGAACTAAAAATAAAACAAAAAGCCTGGCCTATTTCAAACACTTGGCCATATAGCCACTTGATGTACTATACTTGCTGGAGATCAGATACAGGAAAAGTTAATTTTTCTTCTGTTTCGGCATATTCATGACTACAGGTAAGGTCACATGAATTTGTCTTCAATTTTTGATTTACAGAGAAAATCAAGCAAGCAGGTGATAAACAACAGAAAAAAGTGTTTGTAACTATCTCACTGCTGAAAACAAGTGCACTATCAAGTGGCAGTGATGGAAGTGTTTCAACAAGATTATTACTGCCAAAAATATGGCAATTTTAGTCTCCCAAACTACGAAATGGTAGCAAGACAAAAACCAATGTAGCTAGTATGTCAGCTAGTGTGTCAGCTACAGCTACATTTGGAATACTTAAACATATGAACCTAATAAAACTCATTTCTGAAAAGACATCCTAACTGTCAAGGGTTGGGTGTTCTTTTTGCATGAGGAACTCACCCAGACTTCAAGTCTGTAATCCGTAAACAATTAGTAGCATCTAGTCCTACTTTTCCATTTCTGACAACACTGGAAATGAAGGGCGAAAGTGCTGGAGAAATTCTGTTCAAGGCCACTTCAGGTGACATTTTAGTATGTTCCTCCTTTATTTTGTCTTGAGCTGTAAAAGGACAGCAAAGGAATAAAATTAAAACATATCCTGCTTATTTGATGTAGATTCACATGTGCTCTACAAACACCAAAAGAGAAAAAGCTAAGCACGCAAAAGATCAGGAATGTAGAGTAACTGAAGTGTGCACAGGTTCATAAAGAAAAAATAAACACTGGTAGGTTTTTTTCCTCCTACCTCTGCAGCATTCAATGAAACTTGTTTATTCAGTACTAGCATAAAGCCAGAATTATGTCCTGGGTACCTTTAATTAAGGCTATATCCCTAGGAGAAAGAGAAATAAAACTGAGGGTCACTCAGACACTTCAGCACCTAGCCCTTCTCATGGGCATTCCCAGTCAGTCTGTAATTGACGTCACACTTGTTCCACTTCCCCTGAATTCAATGGGACTTACAGTAACTGCCATGGGCCCAGGGGTTTGATACTCTCCGTATGCTCACCTGTAATTTCCAACAGCACTAGTGTGCCTATAATCAGTATTACTTTTATACTGCTTCATTAGGTAGCAATTTGGAGGACTTCATGATGCCTTTTAAAGGCTAACACTGCTTGTCTTTTGGGGTATCACCACACTCTTTGAAAGGCATCTTCATCTTCCTTCACCTAACAGATCAGGAAGCTGATGCACACACATTTTAAGCACAGCTTTTTCAGAAGTGCTGGCAACTGCATGACTTTATGCTAGGTCAATTAGGCCATTAATTTAGCACACTTTAAGAATCCATTGCTTTCTAGGTGAAAAGCAGAAATTGAGCATACACACATTTTAACGCATTGCACAAAAAAACCCCTACAGTACATGGACAATGACAGACTGGGAGGAGAACTGGGAGAAAAGAAGGGTAAGCAACCTATTAAAATGTTAACATATTTGATAACATTACTAGGCACAGAGCTTCATATGACAATTAACTGAACTTGGCACTTTTGGAAAACAAGGCTGTAAATGACTGAAGGTAACATAAACTTATCACTGATAAGTGGGACAAAACAGTTCATATATAAACCCTCAGCATATTTAAAAAAATATTAATTTCATTGAAAAACACCAATATGCACTGCATTCACTTTCTTAAAAACGCTGCATATGGACTGGTGTATTAGTAAGTGTTCTGTAACGAGAGTGTGAACAACTCATGGCAATAATTGCAATTTTCTGTTGTTTCTCACACTCAGTTTACAAGTATTAATTAGTAACTAATGGATATTCTACAGAATCTACTAAATCTCTGTAACTGGGAGCAACATTAAATTTCACATTCTGTTCTCGTGAAAGCCGTTCACACGGGAGTAGCAGGAAGCAACACTCAAGAGTGTTTGTCCTAGCTATTCGGAACATATCAGAATAAAGCAAAGGCCAAGCACTTTAAGGCAAACAGAAAGACTAATAAAATAAGACTTCCTAAAAACAGTAATTATCTTTAATACACTGGCTCATACATTTTATGGCAGTGAAGAAGCTGAAGACTAAGTATCCATGCCCTGACACATAATGTGTTCTCCTATATGATTTGTTTAATTGACAATGGAACAACTTAAGTTTGTTTAGCAAACATCTACAGCAATTTAAGCTATTACCTCCGGTTTGCTACTTTTTTACAAAAAATTTCTGCCTACTCACCTTTATTCTTCCCCACAGGGACTGAGACAACACAAGCCCATACTTGACATATTTCAGTGCAAAGT
This sequence comes from Origma solitaria, assembly GCA_013397895.1. Classification (NCBI taxonomy): domain Eukaryota; kingdom Metazoa; phylum Chordata; class Aves; order Passeriformes; family Acanthizidae; genus Origma; species Origma solitaria. Next base: position 760,062 of record VZRL01004713.1, read on the forward strand.
CCAATGGCTTAGATTGAACTGCTAATAAAAGCTAGTTTAAGCTAAAATACTTTGCACAAGAGTGGTTACAACAGGGCACATACTTCAGTGTGCCAGCCCTGCTGTAGGGAAGAGTAATTTCAAGCAGGGGGCAGCTGGACTGAGGAGGGTAAGAACTTCTTAAACCATGATCTATCCCTCTAGTAATCCTGAAGTTATACATGACAATCTCAGAACTGGTTCTGATGATGACACATTTTAAAGGGACTGTAAGTGTTATGAGGGTGAAATTGTGTGACATGATACATGTGGTGATCACAGCTGAACAGATGCATCTTCCACCAAAATGAACTTTAAAATGAGATTCCTTATCTTTTTGTTAATAAAATTTGCAGATACTGTCAAAACAAGATTTAAATGTCTGTTAGGCATTTTTTCTTATTTTATTGCGTCATTTTTTAAAATCACAATACCTTCTATATAACAAGCCAGATACAAAATACTTAAAGAGTTGCTATCAATTAAACACACTGATTTATTTTGTAAACAGAGGGCTTTACAAACTAGAACACAATTTGTACCAGTTTCGTAAGTTTCAGTTGTCATACACACTTTTCCTCAGCTTAAATTTCCCACAGTACTGGAAACTGAACACAAACAAACTCAGAGGATTTAGGAAAAACAAAATTCACTGGACTGTCTCCCTCCCAAAACAAAACCTCTGAAAGAAGCAAGCAAGCTAATAGTTGAATCCTCTTAGATTCAGCTGGCTACCACTATGACTTCAGGCTAGTGTAACACAGGCTTCACAGTAACCATGAAGTCCCGGGCACTGCTTTAGGCACCGCAGTGTCCGGATGCAAGACACTCTGTCCTTCCACCACCGGCCACACCATTATGGGCAATAAGTGAAGCTTAAAAAAGTTAAAGGTGAATAATGTGATGGAGGCCTGGAAGCGTGACAGGACCTTTCCTGTCTAACCCTCTTGGCAAGCTGGTTGTGTAGTTTTCACTTTGGGGGTGGCATGAACGGGTGCCTGAGTGCGAGTGGGGAAAGGAGGGACCCACGACCACCGCCTCCTGCTGCCGTGCCGGAATACGTCCATGGAATGCGATCAGCAATGTGGATCTGCGGAGCCCCGGGTAAACGGCGAAGTTACCTCACCCCTGACACGGAAGAACGCTCAGAATTCCAGAGTGGGTAAGGTTGGAAAGGACCACAGTGGGTCATCTGCTCCAACCTCCCTGCTCAGGCAGCGTCATCCTAAGGCACATGGCACAGGATTGCGTCCAGACGGTTCTGGAATATCTCCAGTGATGGAGACTCCACAACCTCTCTGGACAATCTGTTCCAGTGCTTGGCCAC